>VZTO01009906.1:3361-22095 GCA_013400615.1 Syrrhaptes paradoxus
TTGATCCCCTATATTTCTGGAAGTAGAGGGAACAATCCAGTCTTAAAACAGTTTTGAATTCTTTCTACAGGTTTTGGCTATGTTCTGCTGAGTTGCTAAATTAAGCAAACAAACAGAAAATTCTCAAGAAAAATATATTAAAAATATTTTTTATTAATCCCTTATCTAATGTTTTTCCCTTACTAACTCTCCTTCTGACAAATATTGATCCTTCCCAACCCTCTACCCTTTCTTTTTCCTATGAAGAGCAAGTCAGCACAGCAGTAATATATAGAGTACACTGATCTCTCTTGGTTGTCAAAAATATAACTGATTATTTCATCAGTGTTATTGGCACAGTTGTTGCAAAAAAAAAGGGTTTCTTAGCTTGTTTTCGCTGACGATCTTGCTTCTTCTGCAGTAATGTAAGCATTCTGCAGCATCATGCTTTATCTGTGGCAACTGTGAGAATTTAAAATGTTCCTTTTATTTTCAAACAATGTATCTGGAACTCAGAAGCATCTACCTATACAGTAGTAATAGGTTTCTTGTAATTTTTAAAATATTGATAAATGCTGGGTCTAAATTACAGCAGAACTTGCCAGAAGGATGATCTGAGCTTAGTTCTGAGTACTGATCTCACTTACTGTGCTTCCAGCTGTTCTGGGACATAACTAAACTGTCACTGTTGAATAGTCCAAAGAGCCTGAATATATGCATAGACATCATGTATACCTGAAAACAGGAACTAAAACAACTGGAAACTAGATCTTTTCAGACCTCAGTTTACAAGTATTTCCACAGAAAGAGATCTTTATGCTTTCACAGGGTCAGTCAGGCTCTGAGAAGGTTGAGGTCTGCTCACATAAAATAGTCAGGAAAATTTAGGCCTTCATATATTTTAAAGTTTCTTTCCCAGCTAGATTTTTCTCAAGTTTTCAGCTTGTTACACATACGTCTATGGAACAAGTTTCCCTGTGTGAAAAAATTCCCAAATACAACCCCTCCCAAACAAATGTATAAATTAATTATTCATATATTTTTAAAAACGCATTCAAATTTTAACTGTTAAAGTTAATGGTGTAAAAATTATCTTTCAAAATTTATTTTTCACTCTCTGTTATTGATTTATAACTACATTTACACAGAAGAAATGAATCATAGAAAGACATAAGCAAATGCATTGTAAAACCAATCACTATTAGATACATTTAATTTCAGTATGATTCTCACCAACTTATCTATGTACCACTGGTTGTTTGCTTCCCGATTTTAAGTATCTTTCCAAGTGAGTCTTTTCTTGCCCAGAGAATTCTTAGTGACATGTAAGATGCAGTGCATAACTACTGTTCTTGATATACCACACTCTGTTAATGTGGGTTAAAAAATAAGAAAATCTTGAATAGATGGGAAAAAACTCTGAAAAATCACGTATCTCCAAAGCAAAATCCTATTTAATGTGTTTATGTACTTTGGATAACACAGATTTGCTTAACAGTGCAAGATTTTTCTTCCCCCTTTTTAAGACAAATGTCATAACACCCTGACATTTGCCAACTAAAATGGTTGTTTATTAGAAAGTATTCATTGCTAACACTGAAAATGCAAACAAAAAAGCAATGAAAAAGAGGTTGCCTCTTCTACTTAAGGATCTTGGAAATTTATTAAAATTTTTTCTATAAATACATTTTAAAAAAATTATGGAAGGTATGTGTGGCATTGCAATCTGGCTTTGAAGTGAGTTGAAAGGTGACCAAGGCAGTTGCTGTCAAAAAAATACTATATGTGGGTGTAAAAATAATTCACTATAAATCAGGAGTTCATTCTCCTCTGTAGTACTGTGCTTAATTTCTTACCTTACTAAGAGTTATAACAGGCATTGAAGGATAATGAAAAGCATATTAGAAAGACAGGAAGAAAAGCAGGTGAGATAATGAATAAATTGGGATCACCTCACTTGGGAAAGATATAGGAGGATGTTTATTCTCATGATACAGTGTCTACAGAAACCAAACTGAGCACTCTTATCTTTCAAAACTCATCAAATTTAAAACTAATGAAAGAAAATGTTGTGCAACTGACACAGCTAACCTTTGAAACTGCTTGCTGTATCGAGATGCTAGAAGACGTCAAGAGCTCAGAATATCTCAGTAAAGGAGCAGACATCTCCTCATGAACAAGAACTTCTGAAGTTGTGGGTATGAAATTAAATTAAAAGATAAGTGTTGGTATAAACTATAGAGTCTAGATCACATGCCTTTATAACAGTCTGGAGTTAAACCCCACATTCTTTTGAATTTTCTATCATTGTTTAGTTGATAATCTCTTCCTGAATTCACAGCTGAACCTTTTCATCATGACCTTTCCTCCATGCTGAGAATCGGAGATGTGGATACACTTCCTTTATCACTTGGAGAAATCAATACTCTCAGCATTATATGTGTTTCTTTTTCCCAATCTTATTTATGTATATAAAGGTTTATTTCTAAGTCCTCCATAAGGGTTTCACTGACTGTTGACATCCGCCATAGCAGCCATCATACCTCTTTACTCACTCATATCACACGTAAGTCAACAATTACGTGTTCCAATGAAAAATGTGGATTGGAGTAGGCAGATGGCTCCAAACCCCAGATACTCAGTGCTTAAAATGTGCAGCACATTTAGCATCATGATACAGAACTGTAACCTAAGGTATCCATAAACTCTCTAATTTTCACTTTATGTCTAATTTTATATTCTATAGATAACTTTTCTTTGTTTGGTCTGGGGTTGTGTATGTTTTTAGTCTTTGCTGTTAATGAAAGTATGGATGGCTGAACAAGTGTGATTTACACTTTGTTCTGAATGTTTCTGAAATTCATCATGATTCAAAGCACTTCAGGGAACAAGTTTCACAGTCACAGAACAGCAGCTGAGAAAGGTCTGTGTTTTGCACACACAACCACTTTAAAAACAATTGCTCTTCAAATTCTTACCATGTAGGAACGATTCTTTGCTATTCCACATGCTGAAATAACTTCTGCACATCTTGGCTTAAGGCCAGAAAAATCTTGTTGTCTCTTCTTCAGTGCTGCAGTAATAAAATATTCTTGAAGGTCCCTTCAATTAAATTAACTGATATTGCACTAAACCAGATATTAGTTCTTGCATGATCTGGTAATACAGTTCATGGAGGAATAATTTTTATCTTAGAGATGGTAACAAATGGCTGGCGGGACTTCTGTAACCAACAAACTACAACCAAATTGTGTAAACACCTGTCAGGCATGAAGGTGATAGTTTCAATGAGCTAAGAAAATGTAGTAATTTATGAAACACTGTTTGGTAGCATTCAAAATACTCACAGCTTAAAAAAAAATAAAATTAAGAAAATGAATCTTTGCTCTGGAAATTGTATGAAAGAGAACACTGCTAACTAATAGGAAGGAAGGGAGCTAGCATTAAAAAAAAGGCATGTGAGGGTGTTCATAAGCAGCCCATAAAAGAGGTAAAGCACACAACTGCCATGTTGATGAATATGAAGGCAGTTACACTGGAGCCAGCCGGAGCACCTTGGCATCGGCAGTTTCATTCTCAGGAAAAATAAACAATATGTCCATAATCCTGCCCAAATATTTGAAGTTGATAGTGATGGGATAGTAACTGTTGAGAGCTCGCGTTTTTTGAGTGACTGATCTGAGAAGAGGAATAGAGTCACATGTCTAGAAACGTGGTAACCTGGAAGATATGAAAATCTGTCTCTAGAGTTCAGACAAGCTACCTTATCTCATCTCTCAAATGCTACTTTTGCTGCACTAGTCATAGAAACATACAATGTTTCCTTCAGACATATAAATTCTGCTTATTGATTTTTTTTGTCAGCACAATGTTTTATATTGTAATCAAATTAGCACACTGTACTTCAAGCAACCTTGCTGTCTTCAAAAATTAAGCAGTCGTCTTTATCTGGACAAAATTATTTTACACATGCCCTTGTCATTATTCAGTTCCAGAAATGATACAAGAAATTAACCTTCTTACACAAACTCCATGAATCTCTTCTTACCATCTGAATATATAATTATATATAATATATATATAATATATAATAGATAATTTTAAGTTTCTCTATCAGGAAGGGGAGTTCTTTATTTAAAGCAACTTGAAACAGAGTGGAAACAATGTTTTTGACTCTTTCTCATAAAATGTTAATTGAAAATGATAGTAATTTCAGATCTGTACAAAAGTCTCTGTAAGAACTTGAAAGATAACAGTGGTGCAAACATTTATGAAACTGGCTTTTGTTTATTGTGCATCATTTCCCCACCACAATAATACTGTTGTTCACTGTTGTATAATTTATCTTGGTGCCACTTTAATTGTGTTTTCAGTGTTCACAGGAAAGCATCCTATTTGGGATAATTACTTGCTTTGGAGATGATCAGCAATTTGGTTCATGAGCACCTCTGAAAATTACCCTGTCTGCAGAAGGCATTTTCCTGCAAGTGCAAGATACTGGGCTTGCAAGAAGGGCTATCTTCTCTCTTCCTTTTCTCTCTCGTTTCCTGTTTCAAAAACATTTGATAATCGCTCTAGGACATGCCGATTTCCTTACAACTCTTCACCAGCTACATCTAGACATACGATCTCTCTGTGCTTTCTTTGTAACTGTGCCATTATCATAAGTTCCCCTAAATTTCTCAGCTAATTTTTAGGTGCTTCCTTAACATTTCAGTTGAAGTAAGACAAGTAAGCAAATCCAGTTGGATCTCTTGGCAACTTGGGTGTTCACAGGGGAACATGTATTTCAGTATAAATATCCATCATGAAATCATCACCAAGATTTAAGTTTCTGTATTTAATTATGTTTGCAATGAACACGCAATCATCAATCAATTTAAAAATAAAGTAATCCTTGCAAAAGCACCATGGTGATGTTTGACAAGCAACTTCAGTCACAGTAAGTTTACAGATCCTCAGTACTTGTAAACTGACTTAAACATAGTGATGTTAGCTTAAAACGGTTCTGTTGCCAGAGCCTAAGTTTGTCACTTTGATTCATACTCACTGATCGGCTACTGTATAAAAGAATTCCACTGAGCGAAACAAGTAAGTAACATGGGGAAAAATTAATTCTTGCTGCCTTTTTGCTAACTTCACAGGTAGTAAAACTTTTTAGCAGAAAAGCTTCATATGACAGCACAGTTGTGAATGTTGGGGGCTATTGTGTGACTGATAAAAGACAGTGAACTTACAGATATACCCACTTGGATTCTGCATATGCTAAGGTATTAATCAAACGTGTATGTAATATTAGGTAGTATTTTCCCTTCTTTTCCCCAAAGATTTTTCTGGCAAGTCTTTTCAGTCACTGGAGTTGTATTTTAAGTGCTTCGAAAACCTATCAAAGTTGATTTCCCTACCTTTGGAATAGCTGCCCCAACAGAATGATGACTCTGCTTCTTGATGTTACACCTCTTGGCTGCGTGCATTGGATAATGCTCACTGTAGTTTGCTTCTGGTCCTATTTTTAAAACATACATAGCATGAAAATGTGTTCGTTTTCTGCCAGCATGTTTCTTATGCATCTGATACTACCCAGGAATCATGTTTTCTAATTCCCCAGTCTAAGTACAGCCATTAAATGCCACATCAGGCTTCCCCTCAGTAACCGGCACACTGTTTGAAGAGAAATGCCATTAGCCAAAGAATGGAAAATACTACAGGTGTGTCGTTATCAATGCCAATTAGTGCTTTACAGCACTTTGAAACGCTCTTCTTTGGGTTCACTTAATGTATGGTCACAAACACCAAGAGTCATACAGATAGGGTCGGCAGAAAAGCTGAGAGCTTTTTCTGTAGCTTTTTAATCTCTGTTTGCGTGACCTCAGTGCGATATGCTGCTGTGGTTCACTATGTTACACTTTTCTACAGATCTTCCTTCTGTAACAAACGAGTTGTTCCATAAGCAGCAGAAACAATGAAGCCCTGAATACTGATGTACTTTGACCCTTCCTCTCCTCTCTGTCTCACCACTGCATGGTCCTAGGATCTGTTCATACACTTTTTAGGTGGTACATGTGGCAGAGTACTCTGAGCTACCGGGCTACTGATGGACAAACCAGCTGCTGCCTCTTCCTTGAATGAGGTCTCCCTCTTTTAGAGTGGTACTACAAGAATGTGATTATCTTAGATATTTATATCCATATTTTGTTGTTGTTACTCCATTGTTTCAGAGAGGTGAAGAGCTTGCTCCCCTTTCCCTTGAGAAGCTAGACTAAAATCAGATTTCTCTAAAACCTGTAGCAATCTGGCATGGACAATTTACACTGCAGGCTCTGTCTACTGCTGCAGACAAGCCGTTAAGCAAAATTCTTGGCACAAGGAATCCTGTTTGGAAGCAAAACACCCACATCCTATTTCAAAGGTGCAAGAACTGGCCATTCAGATCTGACACTGGCCAAATTCTCATCATATTAATGATTTCAAGTAAGCAAACTTGGGATAGTAGCATTCTTTCTATTACGTTTGGTTCTTGTGGGGCAAGAGACTTTCTCCTTGCTTCTGTATTGCGTCCTGGTGGGGTGTCTGCTGCATGTGGATTTCAGTCCTTGCATCTGTGCACCTGTGCAAATCAAGGTGCTTCTGCACTCCTTTTGGCCCTTAACTGAAGCAGACTATAATAGATGTTAAGGTATGCATACAAGTTATCTGGTTTTATTTATTAATACTGCTTTTATTTTATTTATTTTACTTTCACTGGATGGTCATGCTCCAAACATGTTAAAACCAAAGATAAATATGACAAATTTGGCATCTTATCCTCTCCATAGTGAAGGTTTCTCTCTTTTAGTAAGATTTGTATTTCTTTAAAGGTTTTTATCTAATATTTGTTTTCATCATCTTTCTGTATTATTCTATTACTGATGTCCATTTCTGTGAAAACGCCTTCACCAAAGTACTCCCTTGTATTGTGCTTTCCTCAACCTGTGCTAAAGGCCCCAGCCAAAACCTTCTGCAATTAGGCATCTCTCCCGACATTCGGGAGCAGAATGTCTCCTAAATATTAATCCAGTTCTCACCTAAAAGGCTTTGCTGAGGCTGCCCTATTCTGGATTTCCAAAACTGTGTGAGGAATTGCAGTTCCATCCACACTTAAATATACATGAAAATGAATCTGTTCATTTCAGACTAGGTTACAAAAATCTTTACTTTCAAGAGCAGGGCCACATGGTGTGCAGTTGAGCAATAGGGTTCTGATTTATATGGTGCAGATCAACCAACAAACAGCACTAGGCTCTTGCTCTCCTCTCCACCAGGATTTTCTGTACGTGTTCCCAAGTATCCTAAAATATCACCTTATGCGGAGTTTCAGTTTTATCACGCATCTTGTTGATACCAGCAAAATCTGACTGTGTGATTTCTTCCCCCTCTATTTCATAATTTTGCAAGACTACTGTGCAGCAAGAGTCAAGCTGAAGACAGTGGTTGTGTCATTTGTATTAGTTTTCCGCAAAGCGACTTCTTGTCTCCCTCTTTCTCCTCCCCAAAACCAAAATCCTCTTGAAAAGGGGAAAAAAAAAAGTTGGAAAAATTATTAGGGATGTGCCAATTTGGATTAATCTTCTATTAACTACTATGCTTCACATTAGTATAAATCCGCTTGCCTCCTTCCATGTATCATACAGGTGGTGTGACAAATTTATAGAAGCTGCCTTGCAGATCACAGCTTAATTAACACACACAAAAAATTTACCTCTTCAAAGTCAAGCTGGACAAGATTCCACCTCTTCCTCTTTTTACTTTAGGGCATTTTTAGTTTTTTCCTTACAAAGCAAGATGCTCAGTGACACCGCACCGAGGCATCAAAAAGGCAAGAGATTTGCTTTCGATGGGTTTCATTTCACGCAGCTGTAAACGACAAGAGGCATTTTCCCTCTGCGCCGTTAACAAAAGTCAAAACGCGGGAGTTCCCCGGCCCCCGAACGAACAGCTACAAACCCCACGGGGTGACCTGGAGCCGCACGCGGCCGCCCCGTTCCCCACCGACGCCGCAGCACGTTACCGCACGCGGCAGGAGCCGGGGAACCGACGGGCTCCGCGCAGCCCTCGCGCCGCCCCCGCCCTCGCCGCTCCGCTCCCCTCACGGAAGACTCGCGGGCAGCCGCTGGGAGCGACGCCAGGGCCGCGTCAGTTCCCTTGGTGCGCCTCCCTCGCCCGCGCAGCCGGGGCGCCGCTCTCGGCTCTCCCTGCCCGGGAGGCTGGGGCTTGCCGATAGGCTTCTCCGTCAAGCCACCGCCGCTCCCTTGAGGCCGTCTTCCCTCAGACGACGGCGCGGGAGCCAGGCTCTGAGGGGCCGCAGTGTCGAGGCTGCGGTTGCCTCAGCCCCCTCGGGGAGAGCTGCCTGCGGGCGGGCGGACCGGGGGGAAAGTGGGAGGCTTCGAGCAGGCAGCCGCCCCTCAGAGCGGCGGAAGAATTTTTCGGCGCTGCCTCTCGTTGGTGGTGCGGTTTGAGTGTGGCGCGGAGGGATCCGCGCGGGGAGCCGTGTGCCCGCCTCCTGTGCGGCGGCCGCTGCCTCCCCGATATAGTGCGGCACGGGGAGGCGCTGGCAGTCACTTGGCGAGCGGCGCTACGCGGTGTAGGGCTGCGCGGGCGGGCGCGGACGGGCGCGGACGGCAGCATTGTATGCCTGGGCTGAGCATCTCCGACTTGGGACTGTCCACCGGCGCCAGCTCCTGAACATGAGCCTCCTGCCTCTCTACCTGCTCGGATTGCTCCTCAGTAGCGGGCAAGGTAGGAGCGGGGCTGCTCTGCTTTTTTTTTTTTTNNNNTTTTTTTTTTTAAGTTATTATTCTTACCTATACTGTCTGCTCGCTCAGATTAACGTATAACCGGAAAATAAATGGAAAAAAAAATAAAGCATTGTATCACCCTGGAACCAAATTAAAAAGGACCTAAAACTTGCTTCGTCGCCCTCCCCCCCCCCCTTTTTTTTTACCTATACTGTCTGCTCGCTCAGATTAACATATAACCGGAAAATAAATGGAAAAAAAAATAAAGCATTGTATCACCCTGGAACCAAATTAAAAAGGACCTAAAACTTGCTTCATCGCCCTCCCCCCCCCCCTTTTTTTTTTTAATATTCAAGGCGGGGAGAGGAATAATTTATGAGGAAAAAGAAAAAAAAAGCTGGAAGGTGCTAAGTGCACTTAGCTGCTTTAAATGGGGTTTCGCCTTTTTTGGGGGCGATAAATGTGGGAGGGAGATCAAGCGATTAAATATATATATGTATATACACGCCTGTCAGGGATCGCGTTTTGAAATATGCGTCTGCTTGAGGTGAAGGTACCGTGGGCTTCATTTTTAGGAGCAGAGACAAGTGCTGTCGGTAGAGCCAGTGAGAAATCGGACCTGAAGTCTGTCTGTCGGGGCTTCTCCTCTTCCCAAGGCTGTTCCTCTCTCCCTGCGGGGACACCGAGGTCCCCCGGCTGGGGGTGGCGTCGGGGTGGGGGGGCGCGGGCGCGGGTGCAGAGTTGTTGCGATGGAGCAAGGGCGCGGAGGCAGGTGTGCGCGGAGCCGGGGCGCGCGAGGGTTACGCCTGTTGTTGTTGTTGGCTTTTTGCATCTGTATGTGCGCGTGTACCTACAGTGCTTCGTCAAACACGGACTTGGGGGCTGTGGTCTCGCGGCGATTTTTTTGTTGTTGTTGTTGTTGTTTGTGGTTTTTTTGGGGGGGAGTGAAATTTATTTTTGTTGTCCCCGATGTGATTACTTGAGGATTTGGTGATACTCCAGGAGATGGGGAGGGGAAGGAAAGGCGGCTGGGAGCGCGGTGGTGTGGCGGAGCGGGGGTGTCCCGCGGGGAGGGATAATTGCGGTGTTTCCAAACTATTTCGGGCAAGTTTCTGGCGTTCGGGCTGGGGCCGAAGCGGGGCTGCCGAGCCGCGCTGGGCTGCCCGTGCCTCCTCTGGGATGCCCTCTGCGAGACGCCTGAAAGCGCGACATTGCCTGCGCCTGGGGGGGTGGGCGAGGGCCCGCGCTGGGGGCCTTTTTAAGGAGGTTTTAGGGGAGGGAGAATAAATAAGAATAATAAAAAAGCCACCTGGGTGTCAGGGGAGGCGTGGGAGCGGCGGGGACCGGCCCTCAGCGCCTCGTGCCGCCGCCTTGCAGCAGGGGGCGGCAGAGCTCCACGGCGGCGGTGGCCCCGCCGCCGGTGCTCGCGCACTGCCCCGCGCCGGGACCGGGCGGCCTCGCCTGTCCCCCAACGCCCCCACCCCCGCCTCGCCTCCGCCGCCCCCGCTGCGGGCACCGAGGGGGCTCGCCCCGAGGGGCGGGGAGGTGCAGGCGGCCCCGCGGAGGAGCGGCGGGGCTGAGCGCCTTCGCCGGGCGGTGCGAGGTGTCTCGGGAGAGGGTAGTGAGATCTGTTGCGCTTCAGAAAAGCGGAGAGGGGGGGACGACACGACACGCACTCACACGACATTATGCCTTGAGGTATTAGGACTGCAGCTCTGACGGTCTCCTTCAATGCATTTATCGGGAAACCTCGTGCTGTACAGACGTTTTGTCTCGGCGATAAGTAGTAAAGAGGCACAAGATGCTCTCAATTTATATAGAAATGCTTCTGTGCTTTTTCCACCTCGGGATGAGCTCTGGAGGTCTTCCGATTAGCAGCCGTTCGGAAACAGTCCGGAGGCTTTTCAGCACAGCCAGCACTGGCGTGGCAAGGAGGAGGAGAACTGGAAAGCTTCCTTCAGGCTTCGCATTGATCCGCCTAGGTGTAATGTGTATAGAGATACGGTCTGTGCTTCCTCCAACAGGAATGGTAGAAAGGTAGTTTGTGAAATGTGAATACTGCAGCATAGGAGGATTACATAGTTTTTGGTATCTTACTATCACAAATGTCAGGAGATAAATAGAGTGGAATTCTAGACGCTATTAAGCTGAGTTTTAAATTGTAGATACGAGGGGGAGATGGAAAGAAGAGGAGAAAAGCTGAATAAATCGAATATTGATAGCAAGTTATTAGTCTCAGATTAAAAAAAAAAACAGATTGTGTTGTGGTTTTGGTTTTGTTCTTGTTTTTTTTTTTTTTAAATAAAGGGAGTGAATTGCACTGGCAGGGGTGAAGAGTAATGTTTTTGAACTGGCTGTAGAAATATGAGGAACAGCAGGGATAGTAAATGGCACTGGGAAAACATCTGCATATGGAAAATATTCCTATTTAGGTTGCCAGAGGAGAAGAAAATTCTAGTGATTTTTTTAAATCATTATTTTAATAAGCATTGTCATGGCGAGGGATTTGTTGTGCATTTTTTAATTTTTTTTGACACCTCCTTGAAGTAATCTTGAGAATTTCTTGAGGTGATTCAAATCATTTGAATCTGAAAAATCTTGGGATTTATCTTCTTTTGGGAATGCAGTGGTGGGCAGCACTTAGATCATCAGCTGAAGGTTGTGGTGTTTGTAAGGGTTTTTTTTTATGTTTGCTTTTAAGAAAACCAATGTTATCTGAGTATTAAATGATGATTATGACTCTTTCGTTGTTAAAAGTAGAGATAGAGAAGAGTGTGGACGGTTAAGAAAAAAGACAGTAACTAGATTTGGATCATTTGCTTTGGAAATATCAAGAGTCTTTGGTTGAGGTTTTATATTTCTAAGAATATAGCTGCAGAAGATTTTATGAAGAATGACTGAACCTTTTTCTTCAGGAAGTGCTGGTGTTTCAGACTGGGCAGAGGGAACTGTAATGTATTTGTTCAATTTCAGAAAATCAGAGCAGTTTGAAAACAAGTAACAGACAGCAACCCCCTCCTCCAGCCCCTTAAGTTATGAGGTTATGATTGCCATAATTATTTACCAGCGCCAAATATTCCCTCTCCTAATTTCATCACAAGGGAGGAGTTCAACTGGCAATGTTATTACTCTAAAACAAAAGGATTTTTTTTCTTAACCTTTCAAAGCTGTCCAGACAAATAATCCACAGTGAAAGGCCCAAATCTAATTAGCTTTGCTTTAATAAAAAACAAAACACATGCACAGAGTCCCCACACTCCAAACCAACAAAATAGCCGGCTCCACTCTGTAAATCTGCTTTTTAACATATCTAGTGATATAACACTCAGAAGAGGAGGCTTCACTGGTTTTTACCAGTGTCTGGGGACATGGACTTAAAGTGGATGAAATGGACATCTTCCCAGATTGTGAAAATCCCATTTCTTTTATCACTCCACGTAATAAACATTTCTTTAGGTTAGCAAATTTTTTAAGTTGCAACAGAAAATGTTGTGCTTGTAGAATTTAATGTATTTTGTGCTTGTCCAGGAGATTTGTAGGAGTGAGTACTTGTTCAGTCGTGCTTTTAGTTTCTTCTTTTCACCGCTTTGATATTGAGTTTGTTTTTCTTTTTCCTGAAGTTTTTCTCTTTACAAGTGCTTATAAGGGACTGTTTGTTAATAAGGAACATCCCCTAGAAGAGATGCCAGCATGTGCGTTTTTTTTCACTGTAGTGCAGTCACTTCATAGAATCCCGCTTCTTTCTGCTTTTTTTTTTTTTTATAAGGAATCATTGAAATTTGGGATTTTTTTAAATCAATGAGTTTGTCTACTGGATTAAGTGGAACTAGTATTTTATTCTAATTCTATACTGAAATCTGAAATATATCATCAGGCTTCAACTATCTTATTGTTTTCCACCAACAGTTGATTTATACAACTGCATTAAGATTAAAATACATCTTCTACCTTCTCCTCTGCTTTTCACCCTTAAGAAAAAAAATCAGACAAAAAGTAATGTTTGATTTGCTGTTTTAGCCTATGTGACTGACTTCTCTTCAAGTGAAGATGAGAATCAAAATATCTGCCTGAAAATAAACCTTGACTGATGAGGTGCTCTAAAAGATTGACTTAAGAATGGATGGTTGAGAAATATGTAGATGATTTTCTTTCATGCGCTCCTGTTCAAAATGGAGTTAGAGGTATTTTTATCATTTCCAATGACTCTAAATCATGAAATGTATGAAAGATAAAGTCATAGAGATAAAGCTTTAAAGTCTTTTCGAAGAGGTTGAGTGGCATTTTGACTTTGTCTTTTTTTTTTCTCTTACAGCACAGTTCATGTATTTATTTAGGCAGATAATTATTTTTATCTATGGCAATGTTATTAGAGTGTTATGACCAATTTATGTATGGTTTGGCTTTTGTGGCCATCTTTTTCAACAAGTATTTTGAGATCAAATACTGTATTTGTTTGCCCTTTCATTGACCTTTTCTTTGAGGCACCTTTCCCAAGTGATTCGTAGTTACTTGCTGATTTTCTTCTAATTTACTCCAGTAGTCCCCCAGTTACATTCAGTACATGACATTTGATTCCAGCACAATTGAGTCAAGTCAATATGGCAATTTGTGTGTTAACTACACTGTAATTTGTGTCTGTGAGTTGAAAATCTGTTGTTGAAAGAGTAAGACCTAGACTTCTGCAGATAAAGAATCTAGATTATAATGGGTATTTGTGTTTTAAAGTTTATATCAACTAACTTGTGACAGATGGTTTATCTGGCCATTTTTTTTGTTTGTGCTTTTTTAGCACACACATTTGTTTTATAAAATAAGGGCAGTATACTTAATGAAGCGTATCCTGAGGTTTTACATGTCACAGGTCATTTGAATTTTATTTTCAATGTGTCTTGAAACTCAGAAATGGGAGAAACATGGAAGTAAATTTAAGGATATCCTGATGTATTTAAGTCTGAAGGTGCATTGGAGTCTGATAGACTAGATCCAGGCCTATTGGTATCTAATATCTTATCATCACTTTTTGTTTTGACCTGATCAATCATAACCTAGTTCTGACCTAGTAATTATGGACCATCTTCTCCTCCCTCCCCCCATAGTGTATGTAGCAGCTTTCTCATTTAGGTATTTGACTAAGATAGTTTAATTTTTGGTAACTAGTTTAAAACTCAGAATAATTCTGAATATTAAATAGAGCATTCAGAGCACTATTTGCTGTTACTTCAAGAATCTGAGGATGTCCAGCTTCATTAACGTAATTCTGCATTCTTTCAGAAAATCCTTTATTGCTTTTGTAGCTCAATTTTACATAATCCTGTGGTTGTATGGATTTGGATATTCTTAAAGGGTATCAGAAGAATGAAAAGGGTTAATTTTAAATAGCAAGATACTCTTCAGATGTCTTGTGTTATGCTATAACATCTTGAATGAGGTGTCTTCAAAAATAAAGGTATAAAGCTTCTTATTTTTCTTATATGGCTAAATTTTTATATTAGTTGCTGCCATTTGACTGATGACGTTAATTGGAGAAGATTCTTTCTCATTTGCTCTGATGTAAACAAGCTTACGATCTACCTCTTAATTTATTGAATGAAAAGAATAAAAGAGAGGAATAAAAAAAGGACACAAACAGGGAGAATCATTTATCTGGCTACAGCTATTTTTGGTGGCAGCTTATGATAATAAAATCTTTTTATACTGGAAAATAAATCTATTTAGAAGTTACTTAAAAATTATGTGGAAAGGAAATAAAGAATACATGTGCATACACAAGTCTATTTTTCAGAAAAACTTAGTTTAAGAAGGCCCTAAGCCTTTGAATAACCTGCATTTCCATAGAAGCGCTGTTGATTGTGTTAATCCAGAGGCCATCACACTGAGCAGGAGTCAGTTGACTTCAGTGTATTTTGGAGCTGTGGAATATGTGAAAGCATCCCTTGAAATGGCAGGAGGTAAACAGCTTTTACTTTTGAAATAGCATGAGATGGAACAGTACTATCCATTTATGCTGCTGTTATGATTTAGGAAATTCTGATTAACAGAAAATTTCTCTCTTGACATCTGTGCATCAAAACCTAGATCATTAATGACATGACACATGAGCAGTGGGTTGAACTACAAAGATAAAGTAGGATCCACTGCAGAATTAGATATTTAAACATAGTTATTAAATATGGACATGACTGAGCATTGTGGCCAAACTCTACTGATTCTAGTTAAGGGATTTCCATTGACTTAAGTTTGTGTTTGCATGAGAAACAGGACAATTCCTTCAAAAACAATTATTTTACTGTCTCAAATAAGTTAATTTGGAAGGAGGTACACAGTGAAGTGTATCAACTAAAAAAAAAAATAATTGCACAGTTTCTATGTACTTAAGAACAGTACTACCATTTAAGAAAACCAAACTGAACACCTGCTGAAATGTTTTACCTCTTTCCTGATCCTTTTAGCAAAGAAAAAAAAATATTTCATCTGTTCTGTAATATAATACACAAGAGGCACTGCAAATAGGATGAAGAGATCATGTCTTTTAAAAACCTGTTTGAACAAACAATTTTGGTAAGCCTGGAGATCTGCTAATCAAGGCTGTCATTTGCCACTAGCTTCCATGATCTAAGTATAATCTTATCTGAAATAGCCAGTTCATGGATGGATAACACGCAGATAAACCTGAGAAGGAACACAAAGAACTGTGGGGTTTAGTCAGCTTCTTCATTGGTCCTGCCTATCATTACTGAAATAAACTTCCTCTTATCCAAGTACTCTGTAAGTTCTTTCAAGAACTAGCTTTCCATAAAAAGCATAAAACATTGACCTGATAATTTATATTTATTTAAGATGTAGTAGCTCTTTTCCAGAAAAAAGTGAAGATGAGAAGGGAGTAGAAGTGGCTCTTTTTCTCTTTGACCAGTTATATTTTTCCTCCTACCTGAATTTTTATTGTGACTTTAGAACAGTACACTGGTTTTTATTTAGTTTCTAATTACCTGAGTAGTATTGCTAAACAGGAGACAAAGGTTGATTAATTACTTCATGATTCAGCAAAATTCAAAGTAATATATAATATACCTGTAGCATGTGAATAACTTAATAGGGTATGAATGAAAATTCCCTTTTCAAAATGACCTTACCAGTTGGCTAATATTAAACTGATTATTTACATAGCTGTTGTAGCCTAAGTAACAATACCAGTAGTTTGGCTGGCTATGAGCTGAAATGAATACTTGGAATTCATATATGAAATTCATACAAGAAGTAGCTGTCCTCATCCCCTTGCCCAAGAGGTGCCATTTGGAGCATACTATGAATTCAGTTTAAAAACAAAATCATTGCCATCAATTTTCTTGCTACTAAAGTACATTGCACCATATTCAGTCAAGCTGCAAGCAATTTCAAACCCATTAACTTTACAGACCTTTGTACTGCAGCTGAATATGGTTTGTATGAAGTCAGGCCTATACTTAATAAAATATTTAAAAAGAGAGAGACATAAAACAGTGTATGGAGATCCTTGTGGTGTGTATGGCAGATAGACATAAACAGGTAGGGAGAGGTAATTCTGTCTCTTACTATGAATAGTTTTCTGTACTGATCACACAAAATGAATTTTCTTTATAACAGAAAACACTTTATCAGAACTGCAATATTATTATGTTAATATTATGTCATTATGTCATCTTAATTAGTCAAAGCAAAATACCATAAAGATCCAGGGTCTAGGGAAAAGGGTCGAAAAAGGGATTGTGTTACAGGTACTGAAGACCAGTTAACAGGAATAACATAGCGTACCATTATTTTTAAAGTTTTTAACTTCCCATACTCATAAACTAATGTGCGTACTTGATTGGAACAAAGATCAATGTACTTTAGTAACTTCAATCTGACAGAGAATCAAGGCAAGAGCTGTAGAGAAACATGCTAAGTACAGAAGAAGAACAGTGTGATATTTTTGTCAGTGCACTCTACAACATTCAGGGATATGTCAGTTTATATCTGTGTGATCTTCCTTAATAATCTCAGCAGATCTTTGTTGCATGAATTTGTTCTTAAACCTGTTGATACTTTGATCCACTTAGTACACTGTGTCAACAACTTAAGGGAAAAATGCTGAAAGAAACTTGAAAAAAATAATGTACAATCCCTTAGTTGCTGTGTTGTAAATAATGAAGTAATACTAATTCCTTGCTCAACTCTTCCATTGACATTTGTAATTGTGTGTACCATAGAGAAGCTGCCCATCTCTATGTGACAGGCTCAGAACTACATGTTGTATTAATGGACTTTCCAGTGATTTAATTGCATTTTTTGTTTCAATGTTTCTTTTAACAAATGTTAGTTTGAATACTTGAATTTTAAGCTAATCTGCATCAGGTCAACTGTAAAAAAACCTCCTTGTTCCTAAGTATCTCTGTTGCACTGTAACCCGTGTTTCAATTTCTGCCTTACAAGGGAGTGGGGGCTAAAAGTGCTTGAGCAGTTACCCTGGCAAAATGAATGCTGAGAGAGATTTGATTGCTAGGAACATGACTCCCAGGGATGAGCCCAGAGTGCAGAGGTACTTGAAAGGAANTTGATTGCTTCTCGTCTGCTTAATAAGTGTTAGGTAGCAGATACTACTTCTTAATGCAGTAAGAATTTACAGAGGTTTTTTGGTACCCGTTGCAAGTTCTGCTGGTGTCAGTAAATGTCTGCATGTTAAAAAAACCCAACCAATCAAAAAACCCACCCCCCAAAAAACTTGCTCTACTGTTGTTTCGGGGAGAACTTAAAAAGATCAGGGTGTCAAAACCTTTTTTTTTTTCCATTTTTTTTAAATGTCTGAAATTTTTTTCTCGCTTGCTTACATATCTTTGAAAGTGGAAGAAATCTACTCTTAGAAAATGCAGCCTTAAATGATTTATTAGCATACATAACAATAATACAGAATTACAGAGACAAAACTGGACTGTGCTTTTTGCTAATCACCCGAATGATCTTGTGTCAGACATCCATATGTCACAATAGAAAATTTGTTTTTGTTGCTTTCATTTTGCNAGGCAAGAGCTGTAGAGAAACATGCTAAGTACAGAAGAAGAACAGTGTGATATTTTTGTCAGTGCACTCTACAACATTCAGGGATATGTCAGTTTATATCTGTGTGATCTTCCTTAATAATCTCAGCAGATCTTTGTTGCATGAATTTGTTCTTAAACCTGTTGATACTTTGATCCACTTAGTACACTGTGTCAACAACTTAAGGGAAAAATGCTGAAAGAAACTTGAAAAAAATAATGTACAATCCCTTAGTTGCTGTGTTGTAAATAATGAAGTAATACTAATTCCTTGCTCAACTCTTCCATTGACATTTGTAATTGTGTGTACCATAGAGAAGCTGCCCATCTCTATGTGACAGGCTCAGAACTACATGTTGTATTAATGGACTTTCCAGTGATTTAATTGCATTTTTTGTTTCAATGTTTCTTTTAACAAATGTTAGTTTGAATACTTGAATTTTAAGCTAATCTGCATCAGGTCAACTGTAAAAAAACCTCCTTGTTCCTAAGTATCTCTGTTGCACTGTAACCCGTGTTTCAATTTCTGCCTTACAAGGGAGTGGGGGCTAAAAGTGCTTGAGCAGTTACCCTGGCAAAATGAATGCTGAGAGAGATTTGATTGCTAGGAACATGACTCCCAGGGATGAGCCCAGAGTGCAGAGGTACTTGAAAGGAAACCATGATATATGAGTAAATGAATATAAACTGGTTACAAAAAAACCCTTCAGGATGAAAATGAATTTCTGACCAAAAAAGCAGTGACTCTGGAGCATTATAATAGCGAGAGGGAAGAAGTATGGTTATTCCTAAAATGGTTCTTAATTTATGAAAGGATTACATTTAATGGCTCCCAAATGTCCCAGGAGATCCCTTCAAATGAGGTACTTCCAAGACATTCTTCATATAAAAGTTCTCAAGATACACAGAAAAAAAAAATAAAATTGTTGAA
>VZTO01009906.1:22121-34772 GCA_013400615.1 Syrrhaptes paradoxus
TTTAAATGTCTGAAATTTTTTTCTCGCTTGCTTACATATCTTTGAAAGTGGAAGAAATCTACTCTTAGAAAATGCAGCCTTAAATGATTTATTAGCATACATAACAATAATACAGAATTACAGAGACAAAACTGGACTGTGCTTTTTGCTAATCACCCGAATGATCTTGTGTCAGACATCCATATGTCACAATAGAAAATTTGTTTTTGTTGCTTTCATTTTGCTTTTTGTTTCTGAATTCAGTTGTGTAAATCTTATCTGGAATTTGAAATTCAAGATCAATTTTAACCAACTGGGCATTGCCTCCAGTATTAAAGAATGCAATAATTAATGTACTTCTGTGTTTAGGGGATAATACCCTAACTTCAGATTTATGAAAAAACAAATGCTTACTTTTTCCAATGAAGGCTGTTTATGGTATAAGTTCAATGCTACATCTATCTCTATCTAGTCTGTATAGTTTATTTTATGAAAATCATGTTATGCGAGGTGAGTTATGCTGACAGAACTGTGCACACCCTCCATCTGTGGAACTCCCACTGAAGTAAATAGGAGGCTTGGGTGCCAAGAGTACTGTTTCAGGGATTGTACTGATTGCAGCTTTCAGGGTCTGATTGAAGCTTTCAGGAGTTGTATAACTCCCATGTGAGTATGTGTGAATTTTGATTTAGAACAGAATAGAAAATCAAACTCAAACTTCATGTATATCTAAGTAGCGGGCACGTTTATAAAGTAGTGCTGAAAAGGTGTGGGTCTAATCCAACAGCACAGATGAAAAAGAACTGAGGCAATGTTCTGATGTGCCATGGTCTATTCAAGACAGTATAAGAGACAGAAAGGATATTTTTCTCTGTCTTTTTAAATAATAAAACCAAAGGCATATTGTAAGTATTGTAAGCTACTGATTTCATTTTCTCTCTCTGGGAAGATATGAAGAAGTTGAGCTTTGTGCAATTAATCATTATGTGTTCCTTAGTTGTTGCAGCCCATCTCATAGCTGTGTTGGGAAGTTTACCATTCAGTATAAAAATTCATCATTCAGTTTTGTTTGTGTTTTTGGGAGTTTTGATTTACTTGTTTGTTTTGGTCTGTGGCTTTGTGACACCAGTCAAAATTGCTCCTTAGAGGTTCAGTATTCAGGTCATGCCTGTAGGTCTGTTAAGTGTACTGTCTGAGTGATCAGAAGTTAAATGGATTTGTGCCAGTTTATGGCAGTTCCACACACTGGGTTCAACAGCTTTTAGCATTTAGTTGAAATAATCCTCCCCAGCGTCTTTGCATTACATTTCTGTGAATGTCTTTGGATTGTACAGCCTGCGTACATAACAGAATTTACATTGCTGGGTTTGAGAACTCTCTCATAGGCAATGTTTTCTGGACAGTTCTTCTCAACACATGGTAGACTTACTCTGATTTTACCATTCTTAGAAGTAAATTTACAGATGCTTGTTTGATGTTGTGGTGGTGAGTTTCAGTTCTGAGTGCATGATTTTCTTAAGTGATGCTAATTTTAAAATAAATTTTGATCTTACATTCACTTTTTCTGTATTATTTGCAAATATTAGTATAAATCAAAAGATTAAGTGTGTTCTAAAACCTCAGGAATCACTCACTTCATTCTGTGCATCTCTTTATGTGCCACACTCTAGCCTTTTTTTTTTTTTTTTTTTTTTTTTTTTTTTTTTTTTTANGTATATGAATGAACACTTTATCTGCTATATATATGGGCAGATCTGCCTGGGGAAACTGTTGTTTCCTGAAAAAATCTTGATGAAATGAAGTACACTTTACTATGAATTGTGTGTTTTGCGTTTTCAGCTACTCAGGATTTCATTTAAAAAAACACAACCAATCGAACAGCCACAGCTAACAAAACCAAGAAATTTTCCTTCTCAAGAGAAAAGTTCTTTTGCATTTAGATGGAGTTCTGATGTCTGTTCTTCTGTGCCCATTTTAAACCAGGAAAGACAAAGGTAACCATTGAGTGGAGTGAAAAACTCAAAGAAAGACTTTATTATGATGTAAATATTGTAAAAGCTTTTCTAAAGAAATTTAAGTTCTTTTTTCATTATGATTAGTGAATGTTACTATTGCTTTAATGCACCTTAAGTATGTTTGTGACTATTTTCCAGACTATGAAGCCCACTGAATACAGTCCTGAAAGGTTTCTAGTTAGTCTCTGTTTACACACAAGTCAATGAAAGTTAGTCCTGCACAAAATCTTTTTCTGTTCATAACCACACTGAATCAATTACATGTGACTTGTAGGTATTAAAGAAGTAACACTTCTCTCTGTCAGCCTATAGAACATCACTGCAGAAATGGATTGTTCTGGTTTTACTTATGAAAATGGCATAATGAATTTTATAACTATATTTGTGGATGTTTGATCGGAAAAATCAGTGTTGTAATGGGGAGGGGGAAAAGAGGGGAAACTGAAGCAGCAGGAAGGAAGGGACACATCATGTTTATTGAAGGTGCATGTTTTCCTCAAAGAAGAGGCATTTCTCTCCTTGGTTGTTGTGGGGAGTTTTTTGTGTGATTTTTTTTTTTTTTTGAGGGGGAGTGTTTAAAAATATATATAGTTTTTTTTATAGTCCAGGTGTGTTTTAAAGCATCACACAAAGTTTCATGTAATGGCTCTGAAAGATTTTATTCTTGAGACTGGAAGACAATCCTTAGAGGTATCCTCTGCATGACAGGTCTGTGTTTAGAACAGAGTTGTGTTTTTTGTCATAAGAACACTGAAGACTGAACAAAGGTCAATTGGACTGTTTCCTGGAGATAGAGTGGACATCATTAAGAGCCATGTTTGTAGAAATGGTGACACACGGTGTGGTGTAATTTTCTGTTAACATCTGGTTCTATTCCTTTTATCTACTGTTGACTTTTAGGAAACCTTGATCACTTCTCTTTTGCAAACAGGCTATAGTGAGGTTTTAAAATGTTGTAAAGAAGTGATCTAGGCATTCTCACAAGTGTTCATTAGATTCATAAAAACCTAGAATAGCACTGCTGTTCGTGTTTGCATTCGAACTGTAGCTACATTTGCAAATATACAGGAATTATCACATAAGTTTAAAAAGTAATATCTTAAAATTCTGCTACCTGAGGTTTTTCTGAAATTCAATCCTAAAAATAGCTGCACATGTATATGACAAAGATTACTAAAACTGCAAAAATGAGAATATAAACTTTTCAAAGCAGTTGTTAGGAGAAAAAAATGCCCAGGGAAGCAAAAGCTACTGTTCACAGTAAATGTTTTTATGCAAAACAAACATTTATATTATCCATCTGAATTTAATTGTTCATGAAATCTTTTCATAAGGCCTCATTCCTAACTACATAAAGAATTGTTGGGGTTTTTTTCAGTCTTTAAGGTTATAAAAATACTTCTGGTGTCCTGTTGTCTTACAAGAAGTAAAATGAGAGTGGAAACAGTTAACCTTCTCAAAGATTCATTGAGTTAAGGCTGATCTTTGACCTACATCCATTTGGCAGAATTTCTCTTCTCTAGCAGTGTTCCCATTCACTTGTATTGTGCAATGTAACTGCATCATCTACACCTAGTTTTTGAGGTATGATGTTAGGGAGGTAAGTACTTTTGTGGTAAAACTTCTGGTTCCAACCTCTTAAATTTAGTAATGCAGATGGTCAGTTTACAGCCTGGCAATAAAAAGGGTGGATTCAACTGAAAAAAAAAAAAGTATGTTGTTTGCTGGTAATTGCAAGCAACAAGTAAAACACATTTTTGTTATCAGAGTACAGTACCTGTCTTTAAAAAGGAACATGGTTTGTCCATTCAATGTCATATATGTAGACATTCACATACTAAAATCTATTATCTGAACTGATGCAAATGGCATCTTTGTTAGACTCAAGAGAGAAGCTAAAGAAGGCTACATGAGAATGGAGACTTTCTGTTTTTTTACTTTAGAAGTAGTTTCTGCAGATTGGAGAACTTTGGACTTTCTTTTTTTCTATAAGGTTCTGTACTAAATAACGTGTTTTCCAAAAGTATCTGTTCATTATTATTAATGAAGTCTAAATTTGTTTCTGTATACTTGTCTTTGGAACATGTATGTCATCCAGTCTCAATAATACATTGAGGAATCCTCAGTATGAAATGTACTAATCCTCACAACACCTCCAGCCTCACCATTGGAAAAGCAGGGAATTAAGTTAGCAGGTATGTTCACTTGTTCTCTTTTAGGCAGATGCAAACTCTCCTTACTCGTGTTCCCAGTTAACTGGAGACAAACTAGTTCCAAATCAAACTGGAACTGGTATTCCTATGACAGTTCTTGAACAAACTGTTGTTGCAGCTTATTAACATTAGTGTAGTGTTGTGGTAATTACAGATGCACAAATTGCCGTTAGGTTGCATCTGGACAACTCAGAGCATGCATCTGCCTGCCAAAGATTGTGTTGACATGCCCACAGCAAGATAAAGGCAGGATGGTGCAAAGACCCTCAAGTTAAAGAAAACCTAAATCAGTAAATCTAAATGGCACAGCACTGTCCTTATGTCAGAGGGTGCTCACTCCTGAGAGGAACAGGAGAACAGGAAGATTTCTGACTCCAGGTAAGTAGTTTCATTTGCCGTAGGCTCAGACCATGTTGGCATGTGTGTTGCTTTCAGACTTAAGCTGAGTTAAGATGTCTCTGCATCATACTTACTCACATTTCTGCTGATGATGTTATAGGCACAGCGAGCTTGGTCCACAGCTGTGCATATATGACCTAAATAGAGGAGATGTCACATAGAGCAGTAAGTTTGATTCAGTCTCACAAGTCTTTATGGTGGTACCCTAAAAGTTGAACCATCTTTTCAGACACTCGATGTTATTCCATAAATTCTAGGAAGCCACACTGATGTCCCTTCTAACTTTATTAGGGGCGCTTAATGTGGCACATTTTTCTGAAAGTGGCCACACAGTTTATATTAATGAAGTAAAAATCAAACAGTATCCTCTTAGAAGACAGTCCAGTACCAGGTTCAAATTGGTATACCTGAGAGGATGTGGGCTACTAGTGAGAAAGGAAATCCCTGTTTCATTAAGTTGGTAGTACTTAAAAGTGTTTTAAGCATTTATCTTCAATCAAACAGTATATTTTTGTTCTTCATACAACTAAAATCAGAGAATAGATTTGATAGATTGAATACCAACCATTTCTAGACAATAGAATAGATATCCATTTAAACAGAGAAGAACAATTTAATGAAGAAGTATGAAAGACTTGTAGTGTTCTTGTTAGAACATTGCGAGCAGGCAGGAAACCTGGATTCTTCCATTTTTAAGCTTTGTGACAATACAAATAACTTTATTTGTGCTTCAGGAATTTTACCTGTTAATATGGCCCAGTGTATACTCTTGATCAACTAATTCATGTATCAGAAAGAAAAGGGAGATGTTAGTGCCGCATCTTAGCCAGTAGTCCTTGTTTATGTTGGATTTTGTTTTAGTTCTGTCATAGTCTGTGAAACAGAAATACTTGAATGTTATTGGCTTGGTTTTGCTAAAATTTGTTTCTCTTTTTGCATTAAAGCCAGGATGTGAATGTGAAGTATTTCTTTACAAAATGAGAGAAGTCATGCCCCGTGGATGTTTTTTTTCCCCTTAATTGTACTGAGATTTCTCATTTTATTGGTGTGAAGTGAAACATAAAGAATCTTGATCAAGGTCAGACAGAAAGTCCTTTGTGAATCCAGAACTGACCCAGCTGTCCTAATTTCATTCTAGTGCTTTGACAGTCAACCTGTTTTTATTTTATAAGATATGGAGTAAAAACTGACATTAAAATATTGTGACTGTAAACTGATTTAATTGTTGTTCTTCATGGGTGTGCATTCAACTCTGTCTTAAATGGGCTTTATCTGAGGGTAGAGTGTTTGGTGGATGTGAAGATTTGCCATTCCTTTGGGATCGTAAGGAGATTCCAGAAATCTTTATTTAAATCTGCAGATTAGCAAGTAGAATGCTCAGTTCTTCTTTTTAAGAAGACAAGGAAATAAAATAAAAATGTGTTTTTTGGTGGAAAACTACATTGGGGTGAGGGGAGAAGAAAAAAAATAAAAGAAACCCAACACAAAACCAAAAAACATCCTACAATTTCTGTAATATCTGTATTTAAATTTTGAGATTTTTGTGTTCCCCACTCGGTATTCTGACACTGCATCAGAAGTTACTTTTTTTTTTTTAGTTTTGAAATAACAGCAGTCATCATTTATCTAATTAAAAAATTAAACTGAATAACCATATTGTTTTCTTTCCATGGCCAAACAGGGTGTTTTGGTGTTCAAAACTGGTTGTGAATTTTGGGCTGGTAACACTTTAAGCAGATGCAATTGAGGGAGAAAGATGCTGTCAGTATTGATAGGCTCAGAATCTTACCAGGCTCTGTTCTTCTTTCTTGCAAACTCCATTTACTAAAATTGCTAGACTGGATATCTGTAGTGTTGGGGTTTCATATGTATTTTTGAAATCAAGATATTTTGTCTTCCTGTGTTTTGTTTACTTTTATTTAAATGTGAAATAGTGTCTTGGTATGATCTGTAATCTGTTAATGTAAAAAGATTAGGCAATAATTTTACTTATGCAAGCATTTTGAACAAGCCTTTTACAGGGTGCCAAATGTTTGTTCAACCTCTGTAGGTTCTTTAATCCACACAGTGAAAATGGGGAGGGCTCTGAAGTGCTGATTGGAACACACATTCCCTGATCCCCTAGCGTAAAGAAGAGAACAGAGTAATTAGGGGGGCAAAATTTGTCTGTTCCCTGCATTGTTTGTACACATAAGAGGTTATCTCTTGCTGCAAATTGGATTAGCTGTATAAACAGCAGCATAAATTATCTAAAGTCAGGTCTCAAAGACTTGGAAGAGAATAGTGGAAGAACAAGAAGGGGATTGTAAAAAGAGAGGTATGGAGAATGCAAATGTGCTTGTGTACAGGCAGCTCATGTAACTTGTATATAACTAGATGCATTTTAATACAGCAGAATTTCTTTGTGTTTTAAACATTGGCAATGTAGAAAGCTTCATACTCTACATTTAAGCAGCAGAGTTAAGCCTCTGTGTAAGGGTTGTTGAAATTATGTATTTTAAACCAATCATTTTATAAATGGGTAAAATCAATCACCACCTCTTTCTGAGTATCTATGAATATTCATACTTCTTTCCCAGATGACTTGCAGAAATTATGATGCACTTTCCAAATGGCTATATATAGTTTCTTTGAAGTTAATAATGTAACTCCTATTTAGCATTTCTAGTGCTTGGATTTTTTTCAGTGTACTCTCACTTAGGTACTGAAGGGAGTGCTTTGGGAAGCTTCCCTATCTGCAGCCATGGTGACAGCATGAGAGGCACAGACAGGTGGCTCTGCACAGGCTCTGCAGGGGTCCGTTAGCAGTCTGAGAGGCTTTGCTCCTCTCCTGGGTTCCACAGGGCTAAAAAGAAGAACATATTTCTTCCATCCTGTTGGGAGTACTGAGATGAAGAAAAATATAACTCATACTAACCCAAACAAGTTAAATTATGATTAGTATTGATAGCATTTACCACTGGAGTAACTCTATACAGAAAGGTAGTGCAACTTGGTCAGACTTACAAGGACATTTGTTTCTTTTATGAGAATATTTTCAATTTCTCTATTCAGTTTGATGTCTAATATATATTTTGAATTTCTCTGGTTTTTAGTTAGCAACTTGTCCAATGGGGTTCATTATATTTTTTGAAAACATAAAAACTGTAAATGCTTGTAAGTTTGTGTATTATTTAAATAATTCTTGAAAACGATGTGGGTATTTTAATATCCTTTTTGTTACTTGGAGGAAAATGTTTTGGAGTGGTTTGTGTTTTTTTTTTTTTTTTTTTTTTCTCTCGTTTAAATACGCTGCTTGACAAGAGCAGTTTTAATTTTATTAGAAGTTATGATTTGTTGCATGGAATATGCACCTTTATTTTTCTAGTCTTGATTGTTGATTTTACAGACAAAATCTGTCACTTTGGTAAATGAGATGTTTTATTTAATCTCCAGTCTTTAATGCAGCCTTCTAAAAGGGATCTTTTTGAGTGCAAAGTTTGTTGTCATGTTGCTAGTGTGTGTTGCTGACCAGAATGCAAAGTAGCTTTAATCCATACATTCTTTTTTTCCTGTACTGGGATAGCTGCCAAATCTATGTCAGCGATTAACTTCTGAATGTGTCAGCTGTAACAAAGACAGTTCATTGTTTCTTGGCTAGTTAACAGCTAGTTAAAAGGCGGGAACAGCTCAAATGAAAGGGAAGTACTGTGCATTTTGTATCTAAAATATTCAGGCTGTTAAAACTACTGAGAGAAAGGAAAAAAAATCAGTTCTAGGAGGGATTTTAGCTGATTCTTTAAATCAAAACATGCCACATCACTGGATGATGAATTTATCTGATGAAAGTAGTCAGTTACAGGTCATTTTCAATAAGGGATTATCCTATTAAATATTTAAGCCTCTATTTTGCTCTTGTAAAAAGCAAAACAACAGCAACCCTCAAAAAATCCCTACAAGAAATCTCTCTTGAACTGTTAGAATTACATCTGAGATACTGGTTAGAAAAATAATATCA
Organism: Syrrhaptes paradoxus; assembly: GCA_013400615.1. NCBI lineage: Eukaryota > Metazoa > Chordata > Aves > Pterocliformes > Pteroclidae > Syrrhaptes > Syrrhaptes paradoxus. The sequence continues at coordinate 30,725 of VZTO01009906.1, forward strand.
CAAGAAAGAAAAATACCCTAATTTCTTCAGATAACCTGAGAATGTGAAAATTATCTCCTAAAGCAAAATGCAAAATCACAGGGGTGAGGTAATGATACTCTTCCTCCTCACAGACATACATTTTCGAATTATTAATGTATTTTTTCTTTGCAGACTGCATCAAATCACAAGAATTTTATGTTAATGTTTTGCCTATATTATTATTGTCAGGCTTTTGTCTGCAAATGAAATGTGAATGGCTTGCTGTAAACATTTTAAAATCACAGTGTATTGTTCTTTAAGCTTCATATAGACCTCTTTTTTCCTAAATTTTAGATGAACTATCCCAGAAGAAAAGTTTTGCAATTCAAATTGCAATGAGTATATGTAAGATTACTTTCTACAATTCTATCTTAAAAGGTGTATTTTTGTATATCCTGTTTTGTTGAGTTTAACATGAAAATACTGTGAGTAAATGAAGACAAAGGATGCTGTTGTAACAGATGTCATATTCAGTATCTTGCATAAGACAGCAGATTCAGTTGTTTTCTCACAGTGATGACAGTTGCTAGAAGTTTGCAAAGATGCAGAATTATTTTTGTTGACTAGCTCATTTGAGCCCTGTTATTTTCAAGTTGCAGTAAGTGAAAGGTTTGAAGGTCGTATTATGGAGAACAAAGACAGAGGAAGCCATGCAATCAAATGTCAGTAATCTAACAAGATGAGAAAATGTATATTGCTATATATAAAAACAACCAAGACCCCCCCAAACTCCTCTGGAAAACACAAATCAGGATCATACTGAATGTGTGCTTTGAATCAGAAGAGGAACCTCAGTGACTGACAGTGAACTATACTGCTGGGTGATTTTTTAAATGCAAAGAAACTTGTGGAAAAATCAGTTTGCTTAACTTTTATTTTAGAATGAAAGTTACATGTTTTAAGAAAGTGAGAGAGGGGAGAAATGGTCTTTGCATGGCTAGAAATCATAAAATTTCTGTGTAGATTTGTGGAATAAAATGTTATTTCTCATCTCATTGACAGTAGTGCAGCCCCTGCAAAAAGTAGTATTTACGCTTAAGGTACAGATTGTGAATCCTTCAGCATTTATTCCTCCTGATTTGTGCCACCCCCACCCTCATTCCCCTAGTTTCCTTCTTACACAGGAGTACTGTTTCATTTAAAAAGGGACTGCAGACAGTAGTTTCCCCTGTACGTGAGTCAGAACACTTTATATTTGTAATGCATGATTTTCCATATCTGCAGAATAGTGATTGTGAGTCATGAGCAGGATTTGTCTACCCTCGATTTACTCAGTGTGAGTGGTAGAAGACAGGAATGGCACTCTTCTCCCCCTCCCCCCTTCATTTTATGGTAGAGGATCTATGAGCCTTAAGAGACAAAATAACTTGAGATACATACATCAAGAAATCTAATAATTCTCATCTGATATGCAAACTATATTCAAATTGCACACAGCTCAGTTCTGAAATCTCAATCACATTCATCATCATTTCCTACTGCTATTTTTTGTAACTCTTCTTGAGCATACTGGTGACTGTGGAGCACATTCTGAGTTATCCCATGCATTCTTGAATCCAGGGTCTTTGAAATTAGTTATTGCAATGCCAAGATTTTGTAAGGAGAAGAAGGAGGTATTAAAAGGGTCAAATAGAAACTGAATGGTGGCAATAATGATAGGAAGATTTCTGCATTGCAAGTGGAAGCCAAATGAAAGAGCAGGTAATCTCCATCTCATGATCTTGAATGAAACTGAAGATTCAGTGGCAAGTGCTGTACCTTTGTTTAAAAGGACATCTGGCTGCTACAAGTTTGCTGCTGTAACACAAATAGTGTGCAAGGCTGTATATATGTGTGTACGTAAACATGTATCTCACATAGCTTTCAAATATAAATAAAATTATTTATGTAGTTATGCTAGTGTCCCAGAATGCAATTAAATCTGTTCTTTTAATATTGTATGCAAGTCTGGTAATCCATTTTCAAGAACAAGTGTTCATGAGATGAGAAAGAACGCATTAAGCCATGACAGAAAATTGACTTGTTTACTTTTAAAATGGAGAGAGGATATCTTTGGAGTCTCTAAAAATTCCAGAGTGGTAAGTGGAAGGAAGGAGATTTATTCTTTATTTAAGTATGTGCTTGGTGAAGGAACAAATGGGTTTGAACTGACTGAACAATTTTAGTCTGAAAATATAAAGATGATTTCATCCACAAGAGCAAGGAAGTGTGGAACAGACTTCAAAATAAAGGTTGTATAAAGCTAAGTGATCTGAAGAAGGGGGTAAAGGGACTTGAGGGGAATGTTGTAATGCTGTGCATACAGAGGGACACTAGAATCTTTTACCCAAAAGGTGCTGTTCTCCTGAGTTCTTAATTGATTGAGTTATTTTTGGAATTAAACCCTGAAATTTCTCCTTCAAGTGTTTATGTAGAAAATAAAAAGTACATTGAAACTTACTCTTTAATTATGTAATAACAGTAATTTAAATATACTATCACTTAGTATGGACTATTTGTTCAGGAAATTGTTTCTAGAACTTTCAGATGTGTAAAATCTGTGCAATGATTTACCATGCAATGCAAATTAACTGTTTTCACCCATGTCATGTTCTCATTATGAATTAGTGATGATTAATTAAGTCCAAAATCTGAGGTTAAATATAGATAGCACTTCACTAGCACCTTGAAGGTATGCCTGTAAAGCCTACTCTTATATACCATAAGAAATGCTTTCTAAATGTCTTGACTTCAAAAAATAAGTAGCAGTTCTTAAACAATGGAAATAATAGAAATGATGACCATTGGAAACACAAAAGCATTAATTTTCTGTGGAACTGACAAAAAATGTTTTGAGGATGTTTAAAGAAGAATCTGATATTTGAGAAGTCATAGCCAAGTAAGCTTCACCAAACTGTCACTGAAAACATGAAATCAAATGATCAGTATTTGTATTTTCTGCAGAGATGATCTGAGAAAGTGACTCATCTTGAAGAGCAAGAATTTTACTTGTGACTTTTGTGTACATTTTAAAACTAATGATAAGGTACTGGAGAATCATTGTACTATCCGCAAAGAGAAATATTCAGAATTGCCGATTCTATTCTTTAGTGAAAAGACAATTAGGAAATATAAAAAACTTGAATCTGGCAAATTATTATAGGTGGAAGAGTTGGGGTAGAAAAATAACATTCTTTCTTAAACATATTTTTACAATGTTTTAATGAAGGACATCTGTAAATTGAAGGGCATCTATGTGCATGTTTGTTCATTATAATAATGTGTAATAGAAAAATGCATTGATTAATAAGACACCATAGAAGGGCATATCACAGAAGACTCAAGTCTAGGTACAGGTACTTGAAAGTATTTTCCTGGACTACAAGATCTTTGCAGCTGTTAGTTGTGCATGTTTGTTCATTGTGGTAAGCAGTCTGTGGTTTTGTTTTAGCAGTATGTATAACTAACCAGATACTAAGAAATTGTATTGGGAAGGCAGGATACAAATGCCAGAACTCAGACTTCCCCATTTGACATGTAGTAACTGCCAGATACATTTCTGCATTCTCACTATGGTAATGTCATTAGTTCCTTCAATTTAGCTGTTTTTTTCTGGCCTTCCCAGACAACACAGAAGACTGGAACACCAGAAGGCAGGCAAATATTGTCCAAAATATGCTGTATTTATGGTTTCAGTTAATGATATGGAAGCAACTTTGCTTAAGAAAACCCGAGAATCATAGTGCCAGAAAGTAATTTATGCTTAACATGTCCAAGTCTAGTTCCATATGCTTCTTAAAAAGGAAGAACAAATGGAAAGAGATGTGAATCACAGAATGTTAGAGATTGGAAGGGACCTCGAAAGATCATCTAGTCCAATCCCCCTGCCGGAGCAGGAACACCTAGATCAGATCACACAGGAACACATCCAGGTGGGCTTTGAATGTCTCCAGAGAAGGAGACTCCACAACCTCTCTGGGCAGCCTGTTCCAGTGCTCTGTCATCCTCACTGTAAAGAAGCTTTTTCTCATATTCAAGTGGAACCTCC
>VZTO01009906.1:35274-51926 GCA_013400615.1 Syrrhaptes paradoxus
TATTCCTCCCAAGTGGCCAGCCCCTCCTTCCATGATCTATAGACCCTCCTTTTACACCTGAGTTTGCCCAGCAGATCCCTGTTTAACCATGCAGGCCTCCTGGCACCCTTCCTTGACTTCCTACCCGTTGGGATGCACCAATCTTGAGCTTGGGAGAAGCATTCTTTGAACGCTAATGAACTATCTTCGACCCTTTTACCTTCAAGTACCCTGTCCCACGGTATTTCCCCTAGCAATTGCTTGAAAAAGCTGAAGTTGGCCCTACTGAAGTCCAGCGTTGCTGGCGTTGTGAGTATGGAATGTTTCATGTCCTCTCTTAGGAAACAGCAGTATCCTTGTCAGGACATGCTGTCCAAATCTTGTAACTTAAACATTTCTTACCTTCATTGATAGGTAGTCTACTTATGCAAATCAAAGATGTTTAAGCTTTAATTGAAAATTGCATTGCTCTGTCATTTAGATTTCAGTGCTCTGTCATTTAGATTTCAATAGTTAACACAAAAAATAACTTGTACAATATTGATCATATTTTTTTTTTTATCGGATACATCTGATTTGTCTACTGTAATCAATGGAGGAAAGAAACTGATGCCACTACTAATATTAAGCTCATATAATTTGGAAGTATATCAAATTATCCATGTATATGTCAAAGTACATAATTTAATTGTAGTTATAGTTTGTTTTAGGCAATGTTTTCCAGTCTTTTTTTCCCAGTTCTTTTGAATCCTGTTCACCACCTAATAATTGTTTTAATGCCTTTTTCCTTGCGTGTTAATCTTGTACCTCAGTATACCATACAAAAACATGAATGACAATTTGTAAGGTAGATGAGCTTTTGCAAGTTTAGATGATGTTAATTTGTTACTGCTTCCACGTAACTAGTCTTCATATTGCAACCTTGTATACCTATTATTCTAGTATTTCATACAGACTGAGTGTTCTCAAGTTTCTGGAAACATCTGGCTTCATAGTTCTGGTTCTCATTCAAATGCTTTTCCAGTCTCATATTAAATCATTAAATGGCATCATAACACCAGTTTAATACATCCTTACTCAATACATCTTGTCAATGATTCCTTATTAGATCTGAATATTTTTAGCTTTTTGCAAAATACTAACCATGGGATTTCCACCTGTATTCTCTAAACATGTTAGGATAAGTTTAATTCGGTGAGAGACTATTGATTTAGAAATGTTGTGGGTTAACCTTGGCCGGATGCCAGGTGCCCATCAGGCCCCTCTATCACTCCCCCTTCAGGAAAATAAAGGGGGAGAATAAGATTAAAAACTCGTGGGTCAAAATAAAAGCAGTTTAATTAAAGCAAAGGCCAAGGCCATGCACAGAAACAAAGAAAGATGTTATTCTCTGCTTCTCCTCAGTAAGCGATGTCCAGCCACTTCCCAGGAAAGCAGAGCTTCAGTGNCCACCCAATAATATGCCACTTTTAAAAACACCCCTGAAACACATATCTTCAATTCATTTTATGACGTGTTACAACATGCCCAAGAAATATAGTGCAAATGTTTTAAGTTAATTCATTTGTGTTTATTTTCTGCTTGCAATGTCATCATAATTATATGTTTTAAAAAAGGTAACCAAGTAAAATCAAAAAGATTTCATATCTCTCATGATATCAAAGTATTTTAGCTTATGCTCTCTGCCCAGAGAGGAAATTAGAGATTAAAGCAAAAAGTACAGTCTCAAATATGTACTATGAAAATATTAATTTAAAAGAACATAAAGCAGGTGCTTTCAAGAGTAATTACATATGAAGATGACTTTTTTTTTTTTTTTTTAAATACTGAGGGACTAAACCAAAAAAAAAGTGTAATGACGGTTAGGGAACGACGTCCTAAATATGAATAAATACTGATGCCTACTTTCACAGTTAAATATGTAAAATTAGCAAAACAAAGATGGAGACAAAAAAATCCTTGTTACATCATTTGTAGTAAAGCTAAATTGGAAGTTTGATGTTTTTCATTTTGTTTTTGACATGGCGCCAATTGTTAACTTCACCAGCCTAACTCCTTGTAATCGTCCTGATAACAAATCTTCACTACTGGTGTCTGAAAAGTGGGAAGTTTATGAAGAAGATGTGTTGTAGATATTGCAGTGTCTTTGGCTGGAAATCTCCCGAGGGCCAAATGCTGATATGGTGTCTTCCTTGTTTCTCAGCCACCTTTGCTTTTTCCTCCTTGTCTTCATTACCTACATCCAGCAAAGACTTAGTAACGAAAGGAATGCTTGCTCATCCTTGGTGTTATCTAAAGCAGGGAGGTGCCTATGCGCAGACTGCATTGCTAGTGTAGATCATGAATAGGGCAGGGTGACTCTACTACATCACTCAAATGTTGTATTTGCTTATGGATGTTTTCTAAAGTTGTTTATATTCCCCTCAAAGTACATATTGCATTGTGAAGCTCTGCAGTAGAAGTGGCACAACAGACCCTAAGGAAAGCAATGTACTGTTCCATGTAACCGTGTAATCAGTCTCTGTGAAGAGGGCAGACCTGTATTGTCTTTGACAATGGGGTTTTTGTAGTACTATCACTTAAAATATACACTTGTCTGGTTCTGTTGGATATGTTGAAGAAGCAGCAGCTCCGTCTAATTGGTCTCACAACCCGGTTGCCTCAAATTACTTAATCTTTTTTTTCTGTTAAGTGATCATTTGCATCCACACACCCTCCTTCAGACAAAATAGTATAACACTGCAGGATTGCGTTTTAACTGGTTCTCCTCTTTGGTGACTGCTGCTGAGCCTTTATAAAGAATTTCTGTATGTTCTGAATTTTTAAGATCAAATCTGAGAAGATTTTCAGAATATTCTTTATCAAGTTTTGGCCTCTGTATATGTTAATGTTGGCAGTAGGTGCAAAGTATATGCCAGAGTTAAGGAGTTTAATTCTGGTTCTGTTTTCATCGTTTGTTTCATTTACAATAGCCATTTTAGATTATGAAATTCCTCCCACTGTCTCTATACATAAGTAGGTAGCTTCTTATTAAATGACCTCCACCTGGTGGCAGTATGTCATAGCTACCAACAGAGTAACAAACAGAACTGGAGTATTTTTTTTTACCTCTTTGCAGAAACAGAACATCAAAGCTGGTTAAATCAGATGAGTCAGTTATTGCTTTAAAAAAACACTGTAGACATGCACGAAATATTTTAAAGCTGAACTGTGGTGTTTTGTATGTAATTTGGTGTAAGCACTGTATGGATCTTTAACTGATAAGCATCCCATGCATAAGTGCCTTCAAAATGCAAGTCAGTTGCCAAAAGCTCTGTTAGCATAACTGTATTGATGCCTGCATTACTTTGCTTAAAAAGAGCAATGCAGGTATTTTGATGGGATAAGTCAACACTCAACAGTGATTCACATATATATATTCTGCTTATTCCTGTAGTTGTGAAATATGGATTAGGTTGTGCAAAGCTTGCATAATATGTTTTCTTCAAGCATATTTTGTAGTCTGTTGCAAAAAAAAAATACTCTTTACTAAAGTGCTGAATTGCCAGTTTTCCTCAGTGAAGAAAGGTAACATTTTCAGAACAATAAGCACAGTATCAACCTATCTTATAAAAATATATTTTTAAGAATTTACCTACCAGGCTTTTCATGTCACAGTTGTCAGAACAAGATTTACAGTTGAAGTTATACAAGCAATTCCATATTATTTAAGAAAAGTACTATGTATTAAGATGTTTACAAAAAAAATGTAGTTATTTGGTTATCCACAGCTGAGTGGTTATTTTGTCTTACAAATATAGTAATCTCTTAAATGTTACACGTTTCCATCTCTATCTAAAATTCTGAGAGTATTCCAGAGTGATTCTGAGAGTTCAGTTGGAAAGGAAATTAGGGATTATGCTGTGTTTTCAAAAATTTCTATGACCAAAGGAAGCTACAGCATCCCTGGGTGGTGTTAAGGTGCTTTGACTACCTTAGTTCTTTTAATGAAGGTTCCTTTATCATCAGAAGATATTTTTAAGGTAATGGTTATGGTTTTTTTCTGTGAAAAACACGTTGTGGTTGTGTGGGGTTTTTTTGGTCAAAAAATACCAAACGCAGTTTGAGTACGATAGCCTTGAAACTACAATGGTCATGGAAATATTTACTTTGTTGATTTCCATCTCTCTCCCCTTCCTCCCCCCCCCCTCCCCCCCACGAAAAAAAAGTCATAGTATCAAAACAGTTTTAATCAGAGATGATTAGCAGGTGAGAACTTGTAGCAAATAATTTTTTTGCAGATAGAAAAACTTCCAAATGTATTTGTTTGTTATAATATTTCTAATTATATATTTATAAACATTGAATGAAATAAAACTTTTTTTTTTTAAAGACCTCTACTTCCCTTTGAAAAGGAAAAGTTACCCTTTTTATTGTTGATTGTAAGTGGTAGCATATGTTACTTTGAACAGTGTTTATGCAGTGTAATTATTTTGATATAGCTCTTCACAAAGCATACTGGTTTGTGATGAGTTCTTTATTGGTTTAAATACGATTGTAAAGAGCTTCCAGCTTGAGAACCTCGTGGGAAAGTCAAAAAGTGTTTCTAAGAGGAAAAAAAAGGCAAAGAAGAATAGGCTGGCAGCAATCTAAAAGGAAGCTTGTGTCTGTGGCAAAGTCCATGCTCTGCTCTCAGACCTTTACTTGATGTGTGCATGTGTGTAGGTGGGGTTTTAGTGTGTGTATAGATGAAATACTGTTTGAATCATTGTTCTGGGTGAGAACTAAAGAATTCACCTTTGCTGAAGTCATTTTAGGCTTAAGGCCTGGGCCACAGAAACTGAAAGTATGAATTCAGGGAATAAAGGGGAGAGGCAAGAATGCCAATGAAGCAAATAATATTTACATAGGAGAACAACCAATCTCTCTTACAAGCCATACGTCTGGGAATACTGTGTTGATTTGTCACACTTGCATTCACCTAATAGAATTGGCTGAGGCAAAGTTTCTATTAGGATCTCTTTTCTCTGTGTATTTCGCTTTTGTGTGGAAAAAGGCTTCTATTTTTCTTTGATGCATCAAGTGGTTTCTAGGCTGATAGTGTATTTTAGAATTTATCAATAAATGTGTAGTTGTTATTAAAGAGCTATAAAAATGAAATTCATATAAAAAAAAAAGACTAGATGCTGATTTTCTGCTTTCTTTCTTGGTTTATTTATAGTGTATTTCAGCCTGCAGCTGTTGAACTGATCAGCTCTAACTGACTAGATTAGATAGTATAAGCTATAGGGTAAATAATGTAATAAAACTATCCTCATTAATGAAAGTGAAATTTAGCACTGAAGAATTTCCTGCTTTATTGCTTGCAATTACTTTTATTATTAAAAAACCCACTACTTTTAGCTTCTTTTAATCTTAAAAAAAAAATAGGAAACATTGAAGATTTGTTGAGGAAGGTTGGATTTGCGTGACAGAACTGTTTAGCTGGAGGTTTAGGGTCCAAGTCAGGTACTGTGATGTATTCACACTGCTTCAGAAGTTCAGTCCACCAGATCTCCAGTTTTCTCTCAGAAAACTATACCACCGGCAGGTCTGATGCTTTGTGGTGTTCTTCTGGGAAGGCAAGAAGGCTTCTCTTATGGCCTGGTCATTCCTCTGTACTTGTACAGGGTGAAGGGATATAGCCGCTCTGTGAAGCCTGCTCTTTCCCTGCCACGTTCTGTGTACCTGCTGCTCTTACAGGAGACCTGTGGGTGCCTTATTTCCTCTGCACATGTCATTATCCTGAGTCACATTTATGTCTTGGTGGTTAGTTTTTACTTTTTCAGAAACAGTGTTGTGTGGTGTTGGTTAGTGTGCAGGGGTTTTGTTGTTTTTTGTTTTGGGTGGGATATTTTGACTGGATTTTTTTTTTTTTTTGAATGTGGATTCACAATGCTGAAAGATACCAAGACTTTTTGATCTAATTTTGCTGCTTGGTGTGTTGGGGAAAGAAAAACAAGGAGACTTTGAAGGGACAGTTGTCAAAATAGACAATAATAGACTTGATGAGATATTTTAAAATTTAGTGAAAGTAAACCCAATAATTACTAGGTTAATACTTGAGCAAAAATGATAGCAAATAAATACTTATTTTTTAGTACTTCTTAAAAATTGACTAGTAATACATTATATCACTGTTGTAAGGATATCTAAAGTGGTAAGGATATCTGAAGTAGTAAAATAAAGCATACTGTTTAGATTCATTTCTTTACCATAAATAAGCAAATCCTTCAAATAGTTCATATTTGGAGCTTGTTAAGTTCTTACGAAATGTGTAAAGAAAAAATAAAACCCTTCTGGATTTGGCTTGGGAATCTCATTATGTAATACTTCAATAGGTGTATCATTTAATACTTTTGGCCACTTCCTTCTCCTTTGACTCTAATGTCTGATTGCTCATAGCTTGCACTGAATTCTGTGCTTTTTCCTAGCAATTTTGTCACTGCTTAAACTGAAAGTGAGATTCTTTTGCAAAGTCTTTTCATCCTGATTTTTCTCAAAGTACCTTTTCTTTTTTTTTTTTCTTCTAAACTATTTTAACTTGAACTAATTTGTGAAAAAGGGGCAGGCTTCTGAAAGCAAGTGATTTCTTAGGGTAAGAACAACAGAAATATAAACAAACAGCTGTATTGTTTGAAGTCATAGTCTTGTTTTACCCCAGCAGTGTATATGCAACTGAGTTGGTAATGGAACTTACTTTATAAACAGACTTCTAAGACTTCTGAAATAATACAGTTTGATGCTACAAGTAGGCTGTGAACTTATGGATACTCTTTGTAGTTGTCTATTTAGAATGACCTTTAATAAAAATTCTTGTGGTGTAGCATGGATTTGATTTATTCATATCACTATTAATACTTTTTAATTTTGAAGAAAACAGCAAATGTTAAAAGTTGGATGTTTATGAAGTGATGTACCTTTACCTATGCGCTTCCTGCTGTGTCCAAAAATAAGTGCATATGGAAGATATCGTGATGTACCATGTGGTTTTGGAGCAATAGGATATCAGAACATCCCAGTTAAGGTTTAAGGAATTATTTCTGTTTGTACAGTAGTTGAAACTGGTTCATAGGCTGGTTCTAATAAAGAAAACTTCTGCAAAATATAAATACAGTAACATTTTTTTTTTCCTAAAAAAGCATTGGAACATCTTGAGCGTTAGCATTTTTCCCGAAAGGGTATGATGAGCTGAAATTACCATAGCATGTCCTTGTCTGGCACTCTTTGTGTGTATCCTAATATTTAATTTTTTCTTACGGAGAAAAATCTTGATTAATAAATGTAATGTTTTTAGAATTATCATGGTTATACATCACCATTTTAAATATATACTGCATTTTTGTATCTTTCTTTGGTCTCTAAGTCAAGACAAGACAATGAGGTGAAAATTTACATTACTTCTTATTTGTTAAAGGAGTGAAACTAGGACTGCTAGTTTATTGCTGACGTTGTCAGGATGTTTTCATTTGGTGGAGACTGAATCTATACTATGTCAGAAAGACAGATGAACTCTTAAATGCTCAATTGCTTTTCTGGTGGTTCTCAGTCTTGGAGTTCATCCAAGTGTATTTCATGGTGTGTCTCTATATAGTGCCTGGTGCTTTGGGTTGAGACAAATTTTCTTTAATAGCGGTGTTATTACAGGGAGTAAAGTGAAGCATTGTTTTGTTTTTGGGTTTTTTTTCCTAACTTTCTAGTCTTAAGGTATATAAACTTTTTTTTTGTCAGGAATTCATTATATACAGTGTTGAAATTAAGTAGGTACACTATTTTAGAAAAGTATGTGTATACTTTTAATAAGACTTAAATTTCAACTGTCTAAGCCACTATGCATTTCTGTAAAAGCTAGAAACTGTTACTAGGCTTTATTTTATACAAAGTCAGTGGTAGGTGCAGCTTCTCAATTTAAATATATATTTTGGGATAACCCTGAATACCTAGGATTCATGTTTGTGTTCTATATTAATTCTGAAATCATATCTATATTTCTTACTTGTGTAATGCTGCCATTTATTACTTTGTTGCCCCTTTTGCTTCTGTGTACCAATTATAGCCATATTTGTGGCATAGTAAAGCTAACAATGGTTTGAAATTAAAGCTTCAGCTCAGTTGACATTGTTTTGTCACTTAGTAATCCATACTGAAATTCTTTGTAGTCTTGGGTTGTTTTTTTTTTNTTTTTTTTTTTTGTGGTGGTTTTTCTTCTCCTGCCCCCAAGTGCTGAATATTGCTACCCTGTCAATAACCACAGAAGTCAGAATTCATGGTGTGCCTGCCAGGATGAGTCGCAAACTACATACAACAATAGAGTTCTTCTACATTGTAGTGATTCAGAGGTTTTGAAAATTAAATAACTTGTCTTTGGATCCTTTAATTGATTCCAACAAGAATAAGGTAATGTAAAAGTGTATTACTGATATAATCTGAAGTCTGGCGTGCATATATTGTAATACTCAGAGGGACCTCTTGTGTAATACTTGATGTGAACCATCTTTTGATCACACCTACATCCAGTAAGCAAAGCATATGCTACTTTATACATTTGTGATCATATTAAGATAGTTACAGACTTGTTCTAGTTGGAGAAAAAGCTAAATTGCTGAGTCCCAGCTGTCTGTAAATTTTCACTGCATATGGAGGAAGAGAAAGGAGGAATCTTGTCCTTCCACATAGCAGAAAGTCATTAAACTTGCAGTCTGCATACATTATCAGTTTGGGGATTAAAAATACCCATCTACCCATCTCTAGATTGTAAATGATAAGTAGTTGGTTTAATATTCTAACAAGATCTTTCTTTAATGTACTCAAAAGGTTTTAACATTCTGTCAGTCACAATAGTGGAGAAATAGGACAGACCTAAGAGGATAAATATGGTGGATTTTTATATCTCTGGATAGATTTGAGAGAATATAGCTGAAAGATGTTTTGAGATTCAGCAGAAGCCTTTTCAGCACAGAAAAAATAAGTTAGATATATGTGACAATATGAGGATTGACTGTACAGAAGGCAAAGAGATTTGAGCAGCTATGAAAACTGTCATGTCCCAGTTCCCTACCATTATGAACGCTCAGGCCTTCAATCCTTAGTTCTCACTGGCTCCTGAGCCTCGTGCATTACAATGTTGCATGACTACATAGGGAGCGTGTGTCTCTTCTCCCATCCCTGTTGCTTTGGCATTCTTCGTGAAAAACCAGACTGGCTCAGCCCAGTCATTTGTGTTGGGAATATGGTTATTCTGGTCACCAGGGAAGAAGCAGTCCCAGTTCTCAGATGATCTAGTGCATTTTGTTTGTTCTGGTAGGGTCTGTTTGCTCAACTGTAAAGCATTATAGCACTGTGAACAATTATTTCTGTTTATGTGAGGACTTAATGTAGTTTGGTGATGTAGATTCTATTGACTGATCACTATATGGATTCAGATGGATTTAAGCCTTGCAGGTCTAAAATACAGGGTGGGGAAAGCAATGAAGTTTATGTTTCAGTTTCTGCCTGGAATGTACCAAAATCCTCAGGGTTAAATAAGTTTTATTTTAAAATGGCAAACTTTGAGAATAAATAGATTTGAGACCTTTGATATCTTGTTCTTGAAGGCTGGGTGTGTGGTGTGTTTTGGTTGGATGGTTGTTTTTTTAAAAAAAATTCCAGGTATTTTATCACCATCATATAGTTTGCCATTGATTTTAATAAAAAACTGCAGTAGTAATATACTTTTAAAATGTTCAATTCCAAGATAGGCTTGAATGTAGAACTGTGGTTTGGCACATCTGTCCCCAAAGCAGAAGGTAATTCTGTCCTTCAGTCCCTAGTTCTATTCTTCACTTCTTTAAATGTCACCTGCTAGAAGTATTCGAGAAGAACTAGCGTGAAGCTGTCTCCTTGTAAACTCTAAAATTTAAAGGCCAAAAGGAAATACTCTATATGTAGAGTCAATTTATTGTTACTCCAATGATGTTTACCATTTTAGTCAGGATAGAACAAACATTTGTTGTTATTAAGGTTGACAACTTCCATAGTCCTTAACAGTAGTGGAAGGAAAGAGTTAATCATTATCCCAAAATCTTCGCCAGCAGAAGTATGATGTCTGTGGTGGTCTTCCTCGGTCTTGGGTCTGTTTGGAGTATTTTTAAAGCTGCTTATTTGCTTTTTCTTTGTGATTTTTTTTTTCTTTATCTATAGGGTCGCTACCAGAATCCCTACTTGCTATGAGTTGTTGATTAACCATGGGCATTATGATTGCAAGAAGTTCAACTAAAGCTAAAATTAATTTAGGAAAAAGTTACCTGACCACTACATGACTGGTTTTGAAGTTAAAATAAACTAAAATCAGCTCAGACCAATACAAGTCCAGAGAAGTCCATTACCAGAAGACCTAATGGAAAAATCATGTTTACTTTACACATCTATTTATTGTACAGAGGAACAATTCATGACTGTAGTTCTTTGTACTTCACTTTCACTATACGTCTTCTTTCTTGTGAACTATATCATCCTTCTTAAATTCTCATTTTCTTTTTATGGATTTCTCAAGTGGTTCCAACACAGCATGAAAAATTACCTATTTCAGTGAAAGATTAAGATTCAGTTAACATTTACTGGGACATCCTTCTTTTCCTCCACGTAAGTGTGCAAGTAGAAGTGAAAGAATGATATACATTCACCTTCCCTAAAGAATGAACTTGTAAAAAAACAAAAGAAAAATGGCAAATTTTATATTTGCCTCTTTCTCATTTCTCTCTTAAAAGCTACATTCTCCAAGCAGGAATTACGCTAGACAAATCTATGTGACAAAGTATTTTTCACTATTGGAATTGTCTGTGGCATTAAAAAAACAAATTATGGTTCTTATGGCAAATGCATTCATCACGTGGTATTAGATGACCTTTCAACAATGAACAGTAACTACAGTTCATGTCTTCTGCCATGTTTAACTTCATTATAGTAAACAAGTAAAAATTATCAAGTTCTATGTGTGTGTTTTTTCTTATTACATCATATGTTTAAATGACCATGAAAATTAATCCTTTGGTAAGCTGCTATTTGATTTCAGAATAGGAATTTCTTCTAATGTCTTGAAATGCATAGATTTGCTAGTGCAGTATCTCCATTTTTTTTAAGCTCTGGTATGATCATTAAAGAGCAGAACAACTAGGGTTTTAGAGAAAGTTTTGATTTTTCTCCCTGGGGAAATAAATTTAAGTGAAGTACCTATTTAACATACTTTAAACCCTTCAACTAGTTTTGCTACAAAAAGATATCCAGAGTTACCTAATAGGTGCCACTGGCCGCTTACTTTTTTAGCTTATTCAAACCATGGAAATAGCTTTGCTTGATATCAGCCTCAAATATTTGATAATATATAACTTGAATCATTATTCCAATACTTCAGTTTTAGTCCTCTGAAATTTACCTGCAGTCAGTGAAACATGTATTACATTAAGAGAATACAAAGAAAATAAATAACTGAAACCCCATAAAGCCCTTATAAGACACTGTGAGCAGAGTCTGTTAATTGTATGTATAGATTCCTTCTTATTTATATATAAGCTTAGCAATTTGGACAAAGGTTAAAGACAAGGCCTACGCTTGAAAGAAATTTTCACTGCTTAATTTTGTAACTTGATAGAAAGACATCTGAAATTCAGCTTCAGAAGTTAGTTATCAGTTTCATATAATGGCTTGAAAGAGAAAATGATCTCAAGCAAGCATACTTTAGTGATCCTTGGAGATTTTGTCATTGCTTGGACAATTGGTTTTAGTTTTCTAGTTTCAGGAGTCCATTGGCAATATTCTCTTGTTTCTACCACACAATAATTAATTTTGCCTTTTCATTTAAAACTCGAGTAATAGCTTTGCACCTTAAATTCAGTGAGAGAACGCTGTTTGTTGAAACATTATCTAAAGATACCCTGGGGGAATAAATGGAAGTTTTGAAGGTTCCAGAGTACGTTATTTGTTTAGTTCTCTAACCAGGCATCTCTTTTACACAATTCTTAAAATGTAGTAGCACCTGACTGGTTAACTGGCCAACAGTGGAGTCTAATGTAATTTTTTTTTTTTTTTTTTTTTGGTAAGAAGCAAAATGGGAAGCCTTCTATCGTCTGAGTTCTCTTCTGCACATTCTTTAAAACCTGTTGGTTCCTCCAAATCACCTTTCTGGACTAGTTTGAGTTAACTTTAATCTCGTTCCTTAAAACATCACTGATTATTACAAGTACTCCAAATCTTCAGTGTTTGGTGGGCTTTTTGGGTGGGTTTTTTGGGGTGTTTTTGTTTCATCATTTGTTTGTTTTAGCCTGGGTCTGCAACTATCCAATCCTTTAATTTTGCTGTAGTAGAGAAAGCTTACTTTTTCTTGCTCTTGAATGACAGTGCTCTATTTTTGACTCCACAGGAAAGAAAATTTGAGTCTGTAACTGGTATGTTTTATCCTCACTGACAACTGTCACTTGTGGCAAATAGGATTGTAAACCCTAAAGTTACTGCTGAATTTTGTACCACTAAGTGATCGTTAAGCTTTACAGGAGTCAAGATGGAACAGACATATTATACAACATGGTTTATGTTATGAGAATGATGAAATGATTAAAAAAAATTCATTAGAAATTTTTTCTTCAGCTCCTGTGATGATTAAAGACGTACTCATGCTGTCACTTGTCTTCTCATGAGCAGTCTTGATATTGCCTCAATTCCCCACTTACCCAAACTGTTAAAATTCTTCTCTTTCATAGTGCTATCTTTAACTCTTCAGGAAGCTTTGTTGAATGTAAGAAGCAGAGCAGAGGCAGGCGTCATAAGTTTGAACTGACTGTGCTGTCTGGAAAAAAAGAATGGAAGGCATAGAGAAACTATGCCTGGGAGGTGGTAGGTTTCTTAAATGGGATATGTGAGCTTTTGGGGCCCCACTTAGATGCAAAATCAGATGGAAGTACTCAACGGTAACAGAACTCTAACATTGTTGTTCCACATCTTGATGTCGCTAGTTGATCTTCAGAAGTGTTCGGACTCAAAACATTTCTGCATCATATACAGTTGAGTCTCGAATTAGCAGTTATGATTTATATGTTAGTATATTTTTTAATTATATTAAATTGGATATGTATATGCCTGAATGGAAACAGTAAGAGAAGGACTGAGAAAGAAATAGATGTGCATCACTGTGTTGCATTTGTGCAGTTCCTGTTCCTTGATAATACGGCAGGAGGAAGATTCCATACCACGCAGTCTGAAATTCTAGTATTAATATCTCTTAGTATACTAACGTGAAATTGTTGTGGTTTAGAAAGGCCACAGGGACAGTTTTTGTTAAACACCCGGTGGGCTGAGGCAGGGATGGAGGTTTTCACTCACCACTTAGGGTCACGGGCAAGAAAACACCATAACTTGGGAAGAACAAAAAAAAACAATTGAATTTATTAAACTGTTTACAACAAGAAGCAAGATACTGAGAGAGAGAAACTACATCTTAAAAAGGCACTCCCACTCCCCCACCCCTCCCTTCTTCCCAAAGCCCAAAGGCTTTGTTCTGTACCTGTGCAGGGGGGGCAGGGAATGGGGGTGCAGTCAGTCTGCCGCTCCTTCCTCCTCAGGGGAGGGCTCCTCACAGGCTTTCCCGGCTGCAGCGTGGGGTCCCTTCTCACGGGAGAGTCCTCAAAAAAACTGCTCCAGCGTGAGTCCTTTTCCACACAGGGCCGCAGTCCCCTGATGACTGCCCAGCTCCAGCATGAGCTTCTCCACAGTTCCAATGTGGGGTCCTCCACCGCTGCATCTTTTCATGGGCTGCACCAAGGGACAAACCGTGTGTCACCATGAATCTTCACCACATTGCAGGGGAGATTCCGGGGCCGCTTCTCTCCTTCTTGCTTCCCTTCTCTGACTGGAGTGTTGTGTGGTCCTTTTTCTCAAAAATCTCACTTCTCTCTCTGCCATAGGTCTTCATTGGCTCCAAAGGAAACTGACTCTCCGGCGAGCCATGTCAGAGGCTTGGGCTAGGCCAGGTCAGTTCACAGAAGCTGCAGCCCCTCCCTTGCTGCCAGCAGACCTGGACTCAGGAGAAACCTTTAGCAGCTACTTACAGGAGCCATTACTCTGGCCCCTCCCTGCTACCAGACAAACCCACCACACAAAACCACAACAGTAATCTAAATCAACTCTGTTAATGCAATAATACAATTCTGTTAATACAATTCTAGTATTAAGTCTTGTTAAAGCAATTAACTGACCTCTCCAGTTCTTCTGTCACCTAACATCGATTCTGTCTCTCTCACGATTTCTGCTTTCTAATGACAAATGTCCAGTAGAGTAAAACATTTTCACAGTTTTTGTCTTCATGTCATGCATATACAGACTCACAAAATTCTTAAATGTTTTTTTTATTTAATGAGGGCAACTCCCTAATGGTACCCTCGACAGAAGCAATTTTTATGAATTCCGATTTCCAGTTTCTCAGACTGAATTAAAGAAATCAAACAAACCAAATGTGTACTTCTTAAATACCATCCCATTTGATTAAGGAAGTTTCTCTTGTCAAGGAAGAACTGAGTTTTTCTTTCTCATCCTCATATTGTCAGGAAAAACTCTTCTTGGTGAAGTTTCTGTATATTAACTATGAGACATTAGCCACTTCATACAAGATTTCTGACATCTTGGAAAGGTTCTTGCTTTTCTTCTCTAGGAATCTTCTGCGATAGCAAGAAAACAGTTTCCCTAAGTGTTAGCATTCTGCCATCTCTCACCCTAGTCTGACCACAATGAAACAGCAGCTTGTACATGGTTGTACTTTTAGTGATGTCATTTCAGGGAATAGGGAGAAATACTTTTTTCTTTCCCTTAGCCACAGAGTTACTGTGAAATGTTAGCTTAGGTTCTTTGTGATTTTTTGGATAGAGAAAATCCAGGTGTGAATTCTAAAATTTTGTCTGGTTGGTAAAGAAATTGAGATCAAATAACTGTCGACAGGGAATAGAGGTGTAAGGGAATGCACATCTTAAAGTTCCAGTGTGAAAAGAGAACTTCTGAATGATGAACTTATTTGGAAATAAATTTAATTGACCATAATATTACTGGAAATGCAGTGGAGAGCAGAAATATGTATTAGGAACGTTTTGTCTGAAGTGTCTATCAGAAGAAGAAGAGGGTGAAATGGGGAGATTTTTTTTTTTTTGCTTGCTTTTTTGTTTGTTTGGGGTTTTTTTGTTTAATGACTGGAGAATGGTCTGAAAATGATGGAGCCTATATGGTAGATAATATTATAGTAGTAAATGCTAGGCAGAACAGCACTTAGATTAGAAACTGTATTGGCAACTCTTAAATCCTAAAACTGAAAAGAATGATTCATGTAACAAGGTTTCTTATTGCTTTACTTTAAATCCTGGGCTCTAGTGTGCCCTCTACCGATCTTTTTACAGAGTTAAAAAATAAAATAAAAGTTAAGTGTAAAGAGCATGCAAAAGATATTATTTAGTGTCTTATACTGCTGAAATTCAAGATATTATGTCACAGGAAGTTATGAGGAAATCTCTGCTTGCTCCAGTGTTTTCAGATGGGACAGTCCACAGAAGTCTTGTTTTTTTTTTGTTTACATTTGTTTTTCTGTGCATTGGTGAGGTGAAGTAGCAACTGCCAGAAGAGTTCCTGGACTATTCTGCTTTAAGTGCTGCTGTAGAGTTAACCATCTCCCAATGGAGTAGGAGGTCCAAATGTAGAACTACTTAGTTTACTCTCATTCTAAAAAGTAGTAAAACCCAATACCTTTTTAATTTCATTGTCTCTTTAGTGTAGTTAGTTAACATAAGAACGTCACGATGATTTAGACTGGACTGTATGTTGTAGCTGGGAAAAACATGAACAACAATAAGTTTGGCCATTCAAATAGACTTAGAAAATTCTTAATGCCTGCCATAATTTGCATGCCATAAGGTTCTTTCCATATCTCCACGACAAGTATTTATTTCTAAAATGTTAGGGCTTTATGCAATCTTTTTGCTGAACTTTCTATGTTATGGTTTTTCTCTTGGATCCTGTTACTCAGAAAAGCTTAGAATAGAAGAAATATATTGTGCTCCCTTAAAGGTTCTGATTTATGTTTTTATTTTTCTTAAGTTAGCTGTGTGTTCATAGGCATGTGAACTTCTTTTTGCTTTTTCCAAATTAAAAAATTTGTTATGGAATCAGCAGACAGCTTGCATGATATTCATAGAACCATAGTAAATATTTTTTTTCCAGACACCTTCCAGCAAAAAGTAAAGTCATAGAATCATAGAATGGCTAGGGTTGGAAAGGACCTTAAAGATCATCAAGTTCTAACCCCGCTTGCCATGGGCAGGGACACCTCCCACTAGATCAGGTTGCTCAAAGGCTCATCCAACCTGGCCTTGAACACCTCCAGGGATGGGGCATCCACAGCTTCTCTGGGCAACCTGTTCCAGTGCCTCACCATCCTCACAGCGAAAATTTTTTCCTAATGTCTAGTCTAAATCTACCCTCTTTCATTTTATACCCATTACCCCTTGTCCTATCACTATACTCCCTGATAAAGAGTGCCTCCCCATCTCTCCTGTAGGCCCCCTTCAGGTACTGGAAGGCTGCTGTTAAGCCTCCTCGGAGCCTTCTCTTCTCCAGGCTGAACAACCCTAATTCTTTCAGCCTGTCCTCGT
>VZTO01009906.1:52578-66254 GCA_013400615.1 Syrrhaptes paradoxus
AAAAGTTTCATTCACTCTAGACTTAACTTTGACAGTTTCAGAATTAATCTTGGGAGATGAGCTACACATTCTCACTCCTGGTAATGCTGATACATGAAATTGAAAAACTATGTTTGTTAATACCTCTCTTTTTATTTTGTGTTGCTGTAGAACTTAAATTGTAATAATATAATCTTAAAATGTACAAAACAGTCTTTGCTGTTTTTTTAGGCTTCTCTGTGGAGCTGACATCTTTAAAAATACAATAAAAGATTTAGATAATTAGATAATTCTTCAACCTGTGAGCATGATCACAGCAGGATCAGATTAGGTGAATTACTGAATAGTATGTTCTATAAATCTATGTCTAATGCAGAAAAAATTTTACATCTCTGTGGTGGGTTGGCCTTGGCTGGCAGCCAGGTTCCTACCAAGCCACTCTGTCATTTCTCCTCCTAAACTGAACAGGGGGAGACAAATATGACAGAAGACTCATGGGTCAAGATAAGGACAGGGGGATGACTCACCGCTTACCATCACAGGCAAAACAGTCTTGACTTGGGGAGGTTAACTTTTGCCTGTCAAAAGTCAGAGTAGGCTATTAAGAAATAAAAACAAATCTTGGAACCCCTTACTCCCACCCCTTCCTTCTTCCTGGGCTCGACTTCATTCCTGAATTCTCTAACCCCTCCTCCTCGAGCAGCATAGAGGATGAGAAATGAGGGTGTCATCAGGTCATCACATGTAGTCTTTACTGCTCATTCCTCCTCATGTTTTACCCCTGCTTGACTGCGGGGGTCTCACCCATGGGACATAGTACTCTGCAAACTTCTTCAGTGTGAAGTCCTTCCTTCCTGTGGGCTGCAGTTCTTCAGAAATTGTTTCAGCGTGGATCCTTTCCATGGGGTCAGAAGTCCCACCAGCAAACCTGCTCCAGCATCCGCTCCTCTCTCCACGGGTCCACAGGTCCTGTCAGGAGCCTGCTTCAGCATGGGCTTCCCATGGGGTCACAGCCTTCTTTTGGGTGCATCCACATGCTCTGGCAAGGGGTCCTCCCTGGGCTGCAGGTGTGTCTCTGGTCCCCCGTTCCCCTCCATGGCTGCAGGGGCACAGCTGCCTCACCATGGGCTGCACCATGGGCTGCAGGGGAACCTCTGTTCTGGTGCATGGAACACCTCCTCCCCCTCCTTCTGCACTGACCTGGGTATCTGCAGGGCTGTTTCACATCTCACTCCTCTCTCCGCTGATGCTGCTGTTTTTGCAGCAGTTTTTACCTCCTTAAATTTGTTATCACAGAGGTGCTACCACTGTGGCTGATGGGCTCAGCCTTGGCTGGTGATGGGTCCCTCTTGGAGCTGGTTGGCATTGGCTCTATTAGACATCTTCTCACAAAGGCCACCCCTGTAGCCCCGGCCCCGCTACCAAAACCTTGTCATGCAGACCTAACACAATCTCTTTGGGACTGTACTTCTATGATAACTTATTACACTTAATCATATCTAAAACAAGGTTTTGGATTTCATCTAAATCAATCTGCTACTGCATGTGCTGTATTATGAAATATTTTCAATAACTTTTTATGAAAAAGTAAAATTCAGTTATCTATATCTTTATTATTTGAGATTAACATTTGTACTTTGTTTAATAGTCTGAATTTCAGTATTTGTAATCAGCATATTAAAAGGATCGTGGGAATGAGAAGCATCTGCTTCTTTCTGACTAGAAATAGAAATTGCAGATTGACCTCCGCAACCATCAGTATAAAATAAGCAGGTCTTGCTTATAAATGAATCTAAGAACATGCAAAGCAGGTTGAAACTGGATATCCTAGTTCTTTTGGTATCCAATTCCTAGCTACTCCCATCTTTTCTTTTTTTTCCCTCAGTCAAATATTTTAATCTGTGATTTTTTTTTGAATGTGATGTAGTCCTTCTTTAGTAGTTATGTTAATTCATCTGGAATGTTGACACCTCAGTCCATTTTCTGATGAATCCTGTGTGTTTCTTCACAGAGAGATTACATTATTGATTAAATATTTATTACTGAGACAAAAAAATAATAGAAACATCATGAAGTTTTTTCACTTTATATCAGAAAGGAGGAGGCTTGTTGACAGAAATTGCAGTCCATCTTTGCCATTGTTAATGTGAATGATATCTGAACTGATGAGTAAGCCCACTTTTTTCATGGCAGCATTTTTTGGTAAATTTAGTTGTAGAATTAATGTTTAAAACAGTTTTTGTTTTCAAATTAATAATTCTGGATTGATATTTTATATGGATGCATGGAATTGTTATGCTGCGTAGACATGTTGGATTAGTCTGCTAATATGTAGCTGGTGTTTGGAATTATTATGGTGTCTTTAACTCTAATTTTGCTTAAGATACTATACAATTAGTTAATACCACAAGCACTTTTAAAAATCATCGTAACTGAGAAATAAATGATTGGACCCTTAGTATTTGAAAGAGTTATCTGTTGTGAGAAGTATCCTTTCTCTGTTCTGAGAGCGTTTCCAGAAAGAGGTTATGTTCCTGGTTTATCACTAAAATTTTCTCCAGTGTTTCCAAAACATTTAGAAGTGTAATGTATGCATGTTATAATAAGAAAAAATGGCAACCTGACTTTTGAAAATTTTCAGTTACTTGTTGATGTTAGCAATTACCCCTTTTTTAATTCAATTTAAATGTTTGTGATAAAATTTATACCACTCTTTCTATATTTAAAAAAAAGTAATATGGAAATGTGCACTTTTGTTGAAAAATGCTTGTAACTTACTAGGCTTCGTTACCATGTTTATTTTGGATCGTTGTGTGTTGGAGAATAGTACTCATGTTATGCCAGAAACACTGTTTCAAGTGATGTTTCACAGTAGTGAATTTTAATGTACTACTAGTTGCGTTTACAAAAATAGGAATAACTTTGGAGGGATTATAAGAGTTCCTTTACAGAAGCAGTGCAAAGCCATCAACCATCTAAAAAGCTAAACATAAACCAAACACACACCTCCCCAGAAGTGGGAAAAAAGCAACACAAGCTTAACTGAAAAAAAGCTAACCAATACTAATTGAGAGTGAAGAATGCTTGTAAAATATTAGGAAACAATGGAGAAAGGCAGTTGTTCTAAAAGTGCAGAAAAATGTTCAATGAGTATAAATATGTTTCTCTAAAAATCTACTTGGCAAATTGTTGAAACATTTTTTCTATATACACAGTAGCAGGTTTGGATTTTAGACTTAGTACTTAGATTAATTTGCAGCAGAATAGTATTATTTCAGTTTGAAGTGTTTAATGAATGAAGTTACCTGAAGGATAGCAGATTCTTGGGACACCTCACTAAGTAATGAGGATGATGAATTTAATTAAATGAAAATGTGTTCACACAGAAACATATATATTCTGTCAATGCAAATAGTATATGATTTATCTTGAGTCTGTCAAAATATCTATTCTGAAATATATATGAACTAGAAGATTGACCATACCTATGCACTTAACAGTATCATCTAAACAAATAACTCTCTTCACCTCCACTCCCTGACCCGCTTCTGAGTACAAAATAGAATCACCTTAGTTTATTTGGCAGTGTTATAATCCTTTCTCTTTTCTGTTCCTTAAAGAAAACCAAATTCAATCTTTTCATGCCAGATAAAATCATTAGTGTGTTATTTTCTGTTTGGAGATAAAGAAGACAAATGCAATTCTCGGATGAATTTACTACTTCGGTGCTCAGTGATAGGGCTGAGCATTACCTGATTTTAGGTTTTAATTACAAATGCAGAATTTCATTACTTGAATACCTACCTAGGCAGTGATTTTACTGGCTATGCCAATTGGAAATATGTGCAAGTGAGATATGTGGACTCAAGCGTGGCAAGTCTAATGGAAGAAGTTGACCCTTCATTTGTTTTGGTCAGAGGGAGGTTATAGAAAATAGGTATTGATTTGACTAAGAACATTCTTCCAATTTTACTATTATGATTGTCACTGAATTTATTGGTCAGAGTTTGTGGTCTGGCAGTTTTGCAGGTTCCCATGCAACCCTGGGAGACTGTAATACATACATATATATATATATATATATTTTTATGGCCAGGCAGTTGGTCACCTCTTAAGAGGTATATAGTACAGCATATTGCCTTGTGATACTAATGGGGGAGGAATATATATTTTGTTATGTAAAACCTGCTAGTATTAAAGAAAAAAAAACAAATATCTGAAGATCTGGGCATAGCGGCTCTAGGTGGCTTTGCTTGAGCAGGAGGGCTGTACCAGATGACCTCCAGAGATCCCTTCAAGTCATAACTGTGAAAACATTTAAAACTGGAACAGATAATTGCAGAGGACAGTTATGGGCTTTATTAAGATTGTGTTGTGGCTTCATGAAAGGTGCTATGTAATGTAATGTACAAGACTGNTTTTTGAATGTGATGTAGTCCTTCTTTAGTAGTTATGTTAATTCATCTGGAATGTTGACACCTCAGTCCATTTTCTGATGAATCCTGTGTGTTTCTTCACAGAGAGATTACATTATTGATTAAATATTTATTACTGAGACAAAAAAAATAATAGAAACATCATGAAGTTTTTTCACTTTATATCAGAAAGGAGGAGGCTTGTTGACAGAAATTGCAGTCCATCTTTGCCATTGTTAATGTGAATGATATCTGAACTGATGAGTAAGCCCACTTTTTTCATGGCAGCATTTTTTGGTAAATTTAGTTGTAGAATTAATGTTTAAAACAGTTTTTGTTTTCAAATTAATAATTCTGGATTGATATTTTATATGGATGCATGGAATTGTTATGCTGCGTAGACATGTTGGATTAGTCTGCTAATATGTAGCTGGTGTTTGGAATTATTATGGTGTCTTTAACTCTAATTTTGCTTAAGATACTATACAATTAGTTAATACCACAAGCACTTTTAAAAATCATCGTAACTGAGAAATAAATGATTGGACCCTTAGTATTTGAAAGAGTTATCTGTTGTGAGAAGTATCCTTTCTCTGTTCTGAGAGCGTTTCCAGAAAGAGGTTATGTTCCTGGTTTATCACTAAAATTTTCTCCAGTGTTTCCAAAACATTTAGAAGTGTAATGTATGCATGTTATAATAAGAAAAAATGGCAACCTGACTTTTGAAAATTTTCAGTTACTTGTTGATGTTAGCAATTACCCCTTTTTTAATTCAATTTAAATGTTTGTGATAAAATTTATACCACTCTTTCTATATTTAAAAAAAAGTAATATGGAAATGTGCACTTTTGTTGAAAAATGCTTGTAACTTACTAGGCTTCGTTACCATGTTTATTTTGGATCGTTGTGTGTTGGAGAATAGTACTCATGTTATGCCAGAAACACTGTTTCAAGTGATGTTTCACAGTAGTGAATTTTAATGTACTACTAGTTGCGTTTACAAAAATAGGAATAACTTTGGAGGGATTATAAGAGTTCCTTTACAGAAGCAGTGCAAAGCCATCAACCATCTAAAAAGCTAAACATAAACCAAACACACACCTCCCCAGAAGTGGGAAAAAAGCAACACAAGCTTAACTGAAAAAAAGCTAACCAATACTAATTGAGAGTGAAGAATGCTTGTAAAATATTAGGAAACAATGGAGAAAGGCAGTTGTTCTAAAAGTGCAGAAAAATGTTCAATGAGTATAAATATGTTTCTCTAAAAATCTACTTGGCGAATTGTTGAAACATTTTTTCTATATACACAGTAGCAGGTTTGGATTTTAGACTTAGTACTTAGATTAATTTGCAGCAGAATAGTATTATTTCAGTTTGAAGTGTTTAATGAATGAAGTTACCTGAAGGATAGCAGATTCTTGGGACACCTCACTAAGTAATGAGGATGATGAATTTAATTAAATGAAAATGTGTTCACACAGAAACATATATATTCTGTCAATGCAAATAGTATATGATTTATCTTGAGTCTGTCAAAATATCTATTCTGAAATATATATGAACTAGAAGATTGACCATACCTATGCACTTAACAGTATCATCTAAACAAATAACTCTCTTCACCTCCACTCCCTGACCCGCTTCTGAGTACAAAATAGAATCACCTTAGTTTATTTGGCAGTGTTATAATCCTTTCTCTTTTCTGTTCCTTAAAGAAAACCAAATTCAATCTTTTCATGCCAGATAAAATCATTAGTGTGTTATTTTCTGTTTGGAGATAAAGAAGACAAATGCAATTCTCGGATGAATTTACTACTTCGGTGCTCAGTGATAGGGCTGAGCATTACCTGATTTTAGGTTTTAATTACAAATGCAGAATTTCATTACTTGAATACCTACCTAGGCAGTGATTTTACTGGCTATGCCAATTGGAAATATGTGCAAGTGAGATATGTGGACTCAAGCGTGGCAAGTCTAATGGAAGAAGTTGACCCTTCATTTGTTTTGGTCAGAGGGAGGTTATAGAAAATAGGTATTGATTTGACTAAGAACATTCTTCCAATTTTACTATTATGATTGTCACTGAATTTATTGGTCAGAGTTTGTGGTCTGGCAGTTTTGCAGGTTCCCATGCAACCCTGGGAGACTGTAATACATACATATATATATATATNGCGGCTCTAGGTGGCTTGGCTTGAGCAGGAGGGCTGTACCAGATGACCTCCAGAGATCCCCTTCAAGTCATAACTGTGAAAACATTTAAAACTGGAACAGATAATTGCAGAGGACAGTTATGGGCTTTATTAAGATTGTGTTGTGGCTTCATGAAAGGTGCTATGTAATGTAATGTACAAGACTGCAACACGTGAAGACTTGAGAGTATTAAAGCCTTTAGTCTGTGCTGCATTCTTGGAGACTAGCAAAGGCATAGAAACCTGATATAATGCCAAAAAGTGGAGTCCAGAAGCTGTTTGTTACTGATGGACATAAAGGTGTTATGAGGCAGATCTCTTGCTTTTGTTCTGTTCTACTGATGAAACTGCAAAAGGTGGGCAGAAAGAAAAGATGAAGGGCACATTTTCATGCATTTGACAATGCTCTTAATGGCTCTTTCTTTCCATCTTCAAATAAACTGTAGGTCATGAATAGAAAAGAAAGAATAGGTAGGTTATAGAAGGAGAGGCGGAGACCTAGTGGTTGACACTCTGCTGTTCAGTTAATGCTTGTTCCTGTTTGCTTACACTCAAGTAGGGATGAACCATACTGTTTCTGTCTGTATAGCAAGGCATTCTGTAACCAGAAAATCTTGCGCAAAAGGTATATGTTTTTTCCTTAAGTTTGCAGTCTGCCCGACTACAGAAGTGTCTAGTACATTTCTGAAATTAATCTTAGTGTATTTATATTCACTGGTGTTTCTTGTTTAGGAGATTGACCTGCTTCAAGGTAATTTAATTGCTGTATTTTTGGTCAGTTGTAACAGAATTTAAAATCTAATGGTTTGCATGTAGTATATAGTAGGAGGTTAGTTAATTCATAAATCAGAAAATGAATTTAAAACATTAACTCCTGTTAATCCTGTTAATCTTTTTACCCTATTAGTTAGCATCGATATTTATAGGTGGAATAGCATATGCATAATACAAGCACCTGCATGATATATCTTGATATCCAATCCTTCTCAAATTAAACAGCTGTTGGTAGTTTAAACATAGACAGTTACAAGTCTTGTATGATTAGAGAAAAAAATTGTTTAGTGTGAGACCAAATCTCTTACCAGCAGAAATGCAATCAGTATTATAATTCAGTGTAATATGAGCCTCAATATAAATATACATATTGTGTTGGTGTGCCCTAATGACATATATTTGAAAAATAAAGTTTAATTATTTCAGAACAAAAAAAAAGGACTGTGGGACAAGTGGTGGAAAGAGGATATCTTCTCCCTTATTTTTCTCCCACTTTGAACTGTTTACAATCAATAAGCCCAAACTAGGCAAACAAATCCTCAGTTCCATTTGAAACAAAACAAAAGTTAATTACAAAGCACTATACATGAAATTGCAAAGAAGGATACACTTGTAATCAGTAGCATATCTGATTAATATGGGCTAAAAGAAAGGTATTTTTTTCTTAGATTTTCATGGTTTTCTGTACATAGGGTGAAAATGGAATTAAGTAAAAGGTGTGAACTGGGCGATGACTAATAATTGCATTATTCCTGCTCATTGTGTAGTGGTTTAGGTTATGGAAAAAAACCACCACTAAATGTGTTTAAATGCATAGAGCTGAAAATTGTTTTGGAAATACTGTGTGTAGTTGTGAACTTAGAATTATTTGTAAGATTTTGTAATAAGAGTAAATAAATACAACTAAGACATAACTCTGGAAATAAGTGTTGTGTTTTGATGCCCTTGTGGAAGAGGCTATCAAAATGAATAATAAAATATAAACCTTAAAAATGAAAAAACTAACCCTAGCATTTCCTGAATAACACTAAAAATCAGTCATTAAAAATCTAAGTTGTTTATTTACAAAAATTACTTCTTGATGAAATTTTGCATTGTCTTTGCATAATAACTTTCTTAACCAAAATATTGAACAAGATGAAAAACTGAAGAAAATTGTTGAAGAGCTCACCATTCTCTCAAATCTTAGTGACTTTTGGTAGTGTTAGTGACTTAGAGTAGTTTTAAGTCAGAGAATTAGTCTGTCTAACCACTCTAGAAATACCCACAGACAGTTTCCCATTAGAATTCCCATTTGAGTGGAATAAGTTGCAAAATAAATAGAACAAAAAACTGGTTATAATGTTATTTTTTTTTAATTAAATAAACTGACTCTGAAATATTTTAGTTTCTCTCTTAAAAATACATTATTGTGTAAGCATCCTCCAAAAGTCTAAATTACTTAAATTAACTGTCTTAAATTCCCTAACTATGTGTGGACTTTCAGATCCTCTAAATAAGACATTAAATGAGATGCATTGATGGACATTAATCAGCAGATTATTGTGCATTTTTATTAGAGTTTTTTGTTCATTACTTTGCCTTGGAATAATCTGGTTTATGCATCTATAATCACTATTTTTTGTATATTAGTTTTCTGCAGTCCCATGGAAATTTCCAGTATCCCAATATGTATTGGAAAGCAACATTACCTATAATGAGAACTCCTTAACCATTTCTTTTAAATTTCCTTACTGAAAGTTCTGTAGATAAGATGATGTTTTGTAGTGGCTGTTTCAAAAACTTCCTGAATGGCAATATTTTAGAAAATATATTACTGCTGTAATTGTCATGGCTTGACTGCAGTACCTGTTGTGGCTTTGTCCCCATGATAATTTTATGAACATTTATGTGTGATTATTAATGGTTCTATGATGGTGAGTAGCCATTCCATATTTTTTACGATTCAGTAAATTATTTTAAATTACATTAAATTAAATTGTTCTGGTATGGAATAAAACTACATAAAATATAGTGAAACTGAAATATACCCTGTCATTTTCCATGAAAGTTACTACATTTTTGTGGTTTAATGCCAGCTGACAACTCAGCCCTGCACAGGCAATTGCTCACTCCCTTGCAACAGGTTGGGGAGAGAATTGGAAGGTTAGAAGTGAGAAAACTTGTGGATTGAGATAAAGACAGTTTAGTAGGTAAAGTAAAAGCCACACAGGCAAGCAAAGCAAAACAAGGAATTAATTCACTGTTTCCCGTTGGCTGGCAGGTGTTCAGCCATCTCCAGGAAAGGAGGGCTCCATCACGTGTAATGGCTACTTGGGAAGACAACATGCTGTAACTCCAAAAATCCCCTCTTCCTTCTTCCTGCAGCTTTATATGCTGAGCAGATGTCATATGATACGGAATATCCCTTTGGCCAGTTGGGGTCAGCTGTCCCATCTGTGTCCCCTACCAGCTTCTTGTGCACCTTCAGTCTCCTTGCTGGTGGGGTGAGAAGCACAAAAGGCCTTGGTGCTGTGTAAGCACTGCTCAGCAACAAGGAGAAAGCATCCCTGTGTTATCAACACTGATCTCAGCACAAAGCAGCACCATACTAGCTACTATGAAGAAAATTACCTCTATCCCAGCCAAAACCAGCACAATAACATATAACATTTGCTTTCTAATGAAAGTAGTAGTTTTTACAAAATCAAAAGTCCTCATGGTTGGGAAGGGTAGCATCAATCATTCTCAGTAATGCTTTTATAGTGTTCTTTGTTTGCTTCTTGTTCATTTGAAATAATAAGAATTACTTTTTTTCTAACTAAAAACAATTGCTATGCATATGATGCTCTCCTATTTCAGGATTGTCTGGATCCCCTTAAGTGTTGCTGACTGTTCTGACTTGATTTTTTTGCTTTTTAAAAAGTATTTATTAATTCTACCACTTGCTTTCTGAAAAGTCCTCTCAAAGTATTAATATAAGCTGTTTGAGTCAGATAAGTGTCTGGAAAGCACAAAACTTTATTAAACTATGTGGGATAGACACTTGGTTGCTGTTTCAGAAAAGGCAGGGTCATCTTGGCAAATGGAGAACACCTAGTAACGCTTCAGGACTCTGTAAGATAGGAGTCATCCTTACAAGGCCACAAGATATGATAGGGGACATGTAGGAGACCCACAGCCTTCTGAAACACCTCCTTGAGGCTGCTTCTGATATCCTAGGTCATTTAAAATTCTGTGTTTAGGCAACTGAATCCCACTGAACGTGTAGCATGCTGAGACCTGTATAGTACACTCATCTGTGCTACTGTGTATAGACCCTAAAGAATTCCTTAACACATTTCAAAAGCTGATGGTACCCATTAGAATGGAGGTAGGAAGGGAAAAAGAGATGTAACCCTGGACTTTCAGTAGTAACAGAAGAACAGAACCAAAGTGAACTGATACATGATCTTACACATCTAAATAGATAATTTTGGTAGAGTGACAAAATAGATTAACTAAAAAGGACATATGTAAAGTATACTTATCTTAAGCTTGAAAGTTGTTGTGTCCTTGTTGGTCGAACAAATGTGAAATTAATATTTATGTAACTTAATTTGCAGTTGATCAGTTGGCAAGAGCCTATAACAGATTTTATTGCTTACTGTGCTTGAGTGGATTGCAGTTTGTAGATTTGACCTTTTTCAAAGACTTCTGCAGTAAGACATGGGAAGATATTCTGCACACCTAAACCATTTAGATCTGAACTCATAGGGATGTAGTAAAATTATTGTTTTATACATGGATTTGCAGCAATATAGTATCAGAATATTTCTGTATATCTAATCTTATTGAATCTTGACACTGCACAAGAGCAGCAGACAGGCATAATACATAAGCAATGCAAGAAAGTGTTGTGTGCTGAAAAAGGGAGGAATAAAGTTCCTGCATTATGTAATATAATGGAGGCACTTATATTTGATTTCAAGGACTTACTTCAGATCTTGTAAACTCTTTTATGTGTGACTTCTTGTAGCATATGCAGGGTGAGGTGAGTGAAGAAACCCGTTGCTTTTTTTTTTTTTTAGTGAGCATTTTTTGTTCCTTTCTTTACGCTTTTAACAAATCCTAATGACCTCATGAAACTTTTCAATTAAACTGAAAGGAAAGGGAAATTACATGTACCCCTTGCTTTTTTTGTTATTCATATTTATTCAGATCAAAACTTATTATAGATCTGAACAACATTACTCTTGTTATAATTGAGGAATGATCACTGACATTTATTGGAAAATAAATACATTTTACTCACAATAAGCATAATAATTTTAATTTTGGATAAATAGTATGCAACTTTAGGCATGCTCAATCATGTAGTAGAGTTTCAGTTCAAACAACAGGGGAATACTCAGCAAAATGGGTAATTTGATTCCTACTGACAGATAAAAATTATATAGAAGTGTCAGAGAGGATCAGTTTTTCTATTAAAATAATACTAGATATGCTGCAAAAAATGCATATTCATACATACTCATAATTATTAATGAGTGTCCAAAATCAGAAAGTGTTTTATTTCTATAATTTGCAGGTAAAATATCTAACAGTTTTGCATACTGGCCATGAGGAAAAAAACAAACAAACAAATTTTTATTGTTATTTCTCAAGATTTATCCTTCACTGAGTTTTGACCTACAGTTAGTTTTATACCAGTGAAATTGCTCATGTGTTTAAACTGTTCGTGAAGAGCATCTTAAATGCTTTTTTTTTTAATGTTGGAGCATATCAAAAGAAAAAATATAGGATTGAATGAAGGCTGACTGAACTAAATACATTATGTTACCATTAAATGTGACTGGTAATTTCTAAATTGTAAAATGTAGTATGCTTAATCTATAATCTATTCATCCATATATAGATAAACATTAAGTTAAAGTACACTGGCAGTTAGAGGATTTATGCTATGAAAGGCTGTCATTAGCTGATTTTCTCTTTTTCCAGTCTTCCAAGAAACAGCTTCTCTTTATGCTAAATCTACAGCTATACTTGAAGAGACTTTTCTATTTCAAACTAGCTTACTCAAATAAACCCTATTTCAAATGTGTGTTTACTGTCCTTATGAGAATGTTTGGAAGTCTGAATAGTGAAAGTTATTTTAGGTTTCTGCTTTCTGCAGAGAAACCGAGGATGGTCAGAACAGAAACTAAATGCCATTTTGTTCCTGACTAAACTTGGTTTTTGATATTATCTGTTGATTTTTAGATTGTTCAGAAAGCTGACTGCTTTGAGTAACCCCAAAAGCAGACTATATATGTGACAATGGGTAATATTTAAGAATGCTCCCAGTTATTTTAATGTGATTTTTTTTCCATATTGAGGTGCATATAATGGTGTTGTTATATACTGACAGTACTCTAGTACAGGGTGAACTCGTATCTCTTTAGGATTAGTTTTCCTAAAGATGTCACCCATATGTCCTTGAAGAAGTTCTGTTAGAGTATCTTTCAGTGAAACACAGAGGATGGGCTAAACTTAGCAACCAACAATTTAAAAAAGTATATGTGTATAAAATGTATAGTAAGGTTATGATAAATTCAAAAGTTCTTCCAAATTCATGCTGGAAGCCTGGATGAGAAGGGGCAATAGATTTGTTTTTATTTTTTACAATTCATCTTAAGGGCCTCTATTTTTGGCTCCTATAGGCCAGAGTGTGGAAAAGCTGCACCTAGAGTAGTATGTTACTTAGAATATTATTATGTATCCTATAGCACAATTATTCACTGGGTTTCTTTAAACCAGATTCTCTCATGATCTTAATATTTTTTCTACTTGGAGGCATTAAAGAAGAAAATGTTTGTTGTTTAAATATGAACATAAGAAGACTTTTAGGCTCTTTTTTCCTTTTTTGAACTTTTTTTTTAGGTCTTCAGATAGCATTTTTATATCACAGGCTTTGGTCTATAAGCAGTATCAAAAAAAATCCTTTTAAAAAGAACTATTAGCTGTATGTGCTGGGTTTTTCTTTAGCTCAAAACCTTTTCAAAGGCACTTTCAAAGAAGAAAGACTTCAAAAAACAGATTTCAAGAAAATTTCTGAAGATGAAAAGTAGCATACCATAGTATGGTGTTTGACACTGTCTCCCACAGTATTCTCCTGCAGAAGCTGGCAGCCCATGGCTTGGATGGGTACATTCTTGGCCGGGTAAGGAGCTGGCTGGAGGGCCGGGCTCAGAGAGTGGTGGTAAATGGAGTTAAATCCAGCTGGTGACCGGTCATAAGTGGTGTTCCCCTGGGGTCGGTGCTGGGGCCTGTCCTCTTCAATATCTTTATTGATGACCTGGATGAGGGCATTGAGTGC
>VZTO01009906.1:68898-86679 GCA_013400615.1 Syrrhaptes paradoxus
CACATAAAAAAAAAAACCAAGTGATAGCTATTATGAAGAAAATTAACTGTATCATCTTCTCCCAGGACTTTTTTTTTTTTTTTTCCCCAACGTAGTGCTGACCCTTACTGTATATAGCAGAACACCATGAAGCCACTTGCTCATCCTCCCCCTACCCCATCCTGGGGATGGGGGAGAGAATTAAAGGGGCAAAAGCAAAAGTGGCTCATGGCTTAAGAACAATTTTAAAACTAAACTACAATAATACCAGCAATAGTAATGATAATAATAATGGTAGTAATATACAGCTATACAAATATGCAAATGATTGATACACAGTGAAACTGTTCACATCTCGATGACCAAAGCCCAGCCTGTTCCCGGCTAATGATCCTGGAGCAGGGACAGTCCTCAAACCATGATCCTGGAAAAGAGAAGAACTTGAGAGTCTGAGAGACCTAGAGCTGTCCAAGAGAGAGTGAGTGAGCTTCCAGGCAGACCCTCATCTATATAGTGGACATGATGTGCATGATATGGAATAGATCATTGGACAATTTGGGTCTCAGTCCTAAACCTAAGGTCGAATCCTAGGCTAGTAACTGGGGCTGTGCTCCCTCACAGCTTCTCTTGCACCTACAGACACTGGCACAGAAAAGAAGATTAAAAGTCCTTGACTGTCCTGGCAGCAACTATAAATGCTGGTATGTTACCAACCTTCTCAGCACAAATCTGAAACACAGCCTCTTGCTAGCTACTATGAAGAAAGTTAACTCTGCCTCAGCTGAACCCAGGACAAAAGCAGACAAAAGTTGAATCCTACTCATTCCATTTCACGATAGAGGAAAACTGATGTGGCCTTTGTAGGACTATAAGATGCATACTATCTTTTAGTTTCTTTTACGGGAATGGTATCTTACCTCTTCAGCAAAAACATTTTGTCAGTACTTAATTTGTACTTTAATTGATATCTTTCAATGCAGCAATTTTCCCGGGACAGTGTCTATGATAAAATCTTGTAGTATCGTCAAGCATGAAGCATTTAAAACAATGTTTTAATCTATTCTATAGTATATGAATTCTAATCTGTCAGATGCTATGTAAGATCCCTTTAAAAGAACAAGCATTTGTAAACAAAAATGTTTTGGCTACTAGGAACATGTTATAGATCAGATGCTTCTGTGATGTCATTAGATACAGATTTTTGACATTTAGTTTAATAAAAGGCCATGCACTGGATGTTTCCTTATGCTCATTCTTCCTGCTGGCTGAATGTTTATATTTTTTTGCCCTTTTAATTCCAGGCTTTCATTCTGATTCTAAGGTGGATATAAATTCCATTTTTCCTCTGAGATATTTTCATACATCCAAGTCTAGTTGACACTGACTTTCAAACTGGAGACTAAGGAACAGAGATTTTCTTGACTTGAGCAGCTTAATTTTTTTTTTTTTTTTACTATTTTTTCCTGCATGCAGAGTTCAGACTTGATCGCATATGAAGACAAAAGGATATGTTAACACAAAACTGAAAATCTGTCTTTATTACTATGGTTATAAATGGTTCAGATATTAAGAAAAAAATAGTTTGAGAAACTGGAAAACATTTATTTGGCAAACGGAATTTACCCTTAACTCCACATACCTCTGCTGTATTTGTACTATGAATCCTTTCCCTTATTTACAACCTCTGTGAGACTTTCAAACTTGCTTTTTGTGTCCTAACTCAATATTTTATTATGTATGATTAATACCCAAATGTTACCTGATTGATTTCCTTTATACTGTCTCCAGCCTTCACAAAATTCGTGATACAATTGCAACATTAGGAAAAAAAAATTAAGACCTTTATTTTTCTGTAGTGTGGACTGAGTACTGAAGAGAAGCTGTATGTTCAACCTTGTTGATCTAATCAATCTACTTGGCTTATTTGCATCTTGCAGAGGAGGAAAATGGATGTGAAGTTGGCACTGTCAGACTTGGCAAAGATGTATATAAAATAAATTAACCATATCACCTTTAACTTCCTCGTTAAAATGTCTCAAATGTATCTCTTTGAATAGCAGTGTTATAGCGTGTCTATCACTCAGAGCTGGTAGCTGGTATCATGTTTTCTCTGATGTACATTACTCAATGCACTTACCAACTACTAGATTCAGTATCGGAAGCACATTCATCTGCTTTTCATGTCATCATTACCCCATTATATTTTCACTTAGGCTCTAAAAATTAAAGTAGAATTTACCTGGAGGGCTGTTAGAGACACTAGTATTACTGGATATAATACTAATACGTATTAATACTGAAAATTACAAGTATTGGTTTTTAAAGTAACTTTTATCAAGATCAAGACTTAATTTATTACAGATATTTTTGAACAAGTGGGTTATGAAAACTCAAAGTTGCTGGGATAATTTATTCATGACTATGAACTTTTATTTCACTTTTTAAAATAACTTCATATTTAGTAGGCTATTTCAGTTTCTGTTGCATGGCTGTTAGCCTGGAGATGAATCTGTTATGAGAAACCTCGTCAAGCGCTCCTTGAAAATCTAAGTATGTTATATTCACAGTTTTCTTTGTTTTTCACAACAGTTATGTTTTCAGAGAACTTCATAAGGTTAGTTAAACATGACCTCCCCTGTCTGAATCCATGTTTGCTGTCATTCATCAAACTATACTTCACTGTATGTGGTTTGTTTTGTTTCTTTTTTTTTTTTTACCATCTCACTAAAGATAATTAATAAATTTATTCTTATGTGACATAAGTTTCCTGGTTTGCATCATTATGTCTTAAGATTGCCCCATCCCTGGAGGTGTTCAAGGCCAGGCTGGATGAGGCTTTGAGCAACCTGGTCTAGTGGAGGGTGTCCCTGCCCATGGCAGGGGGGTTGGAACTTGATGATATTCAAGGTCCTTTCCAACCCAAACCATTCTACAATTCTGTGAAGATTTTCTTTCTTTCTTTGTGTAAGATATTGTGGCGGGTTGGCCCTTGGCTGGGAGCCAAACCACACACACCCGCTCACACAGTCCCTGCCCCCACCCAATGATAGGGGAGAGAATTAGAGAGGTAAATGGCAAAGAGGACTCGTGGGTTGAGATAAGGACAATTTAATGACTAAACTACAATAATATTGGAAATAATACTATATACAAATATGCAATGTGATACACAGTAATTCTGCCCCTCCCCACCCGATGATCAAAGGCCCAGCCCACTCCCGGCCAATAACCCTGGAGGATGGAGGGAATGGGTGATACACAATGATACTGCCCCCCCCCAGCTGTTCATTAGCTGTTGCCAGCAGAAACCCAACGATACTGCCCCCCCCAGCTGTTCATTAGAACCCCAGAAACCGCACTCACAATTTCCCCAAAAGGGGGGGGGAAGAGGAAGGGGGGGGGGGGTGCGCCGCTCCCGGAGGCACTCACGGAACGGAGATAACAGCCCAAGCGTCCCAGGCCGAGAGCTGACCGAATCAGGGAAAAAAAAACCAGCTAATGATCTCCCTGGAGAGGGAGGATCCCGGAGGCACTCACGGAACGGAGATCGGAGATAACAAGCGTCCCGGGCCGAGAGCTAATGGCGTCGGGGGGGGGGAAAGAAAAACAAGGCCTTGGGAGAGCGAATGCAGGGAGCCCAAGGGAAGTGAAAAAGCCAGCTCTCCCGGAAGGGTTCTCACCTATATACTGGGTATGACGTGCATGGGATGGAATAATTGGTCAGTCTGCTTTTCAATCTTGACCTAAAAGCAAGTCCCAAGCTAGAAGCCGGACTGTCTCTTCCCCCTCCCTCTGTCTATGGGGAGAAGAGAGACCGAATGTATTTGTCCTTGAAGGTATCCTAGCAATAACTATAAACATTCTTGTCGGTATCAGCTTTTCTCCTGAGCAGGAATTCAAAACATAGCTTCTTGCTAGCTATTTATGAAGAGAAGGGAGAAAAGGAAAAAAAAATTAGCTCCCCTCTGCTTAACCCACTACAGATATTAATGGTGGTGAGATCTGAGAAGTTATCCTTTTGACACATAAAGTCATATTCTTTTGTGTCTTTACAAAAGTTAAATGAATCTGACAGCCGTACTCATATCAGCACTTGCTCTCAGTTACTGGCTGTGTAAAAAATACTTTTGCTCATGAAAAATATGCTAGATGTAAGTTGGATAAAAATGTCTGTAACTGGTTCTGAACAAGTATTTTAGAAGCAGCTGAACAGAAGGCATGTGTTACAATTGCTTATTCTCATATTGTAACAATGTTTCCTATGCATTTTAATACAGACACCTGTATCTGAAATGCTCCTTTCTCCTTCTGATGCAACTGTAATTTTTATGATTAAGCCTATAGGTGCTACTTCAGACAGTCCCTGTGCTTCCAAGTGCTTGCTGTGGATGTGCTGAGGAAGTGACATTGTTTCTTTGCATAGTCTTCTCTTTCTTAGACCCTTGTTTCTTGCAGCTTCTGAAGGCAGGGTGCTGCTGTTGGTACTCTCACTGAAAAGAGCTACTGTTACATAGTCCATGTGACAGCTCATAACATACATCAGAGTGGAGCACTCTGCTTTATACCTAAGGGTGAAAATATTTCTTTATGTTCCAGTTTATTTAGCATTTGACTGTAGCTCAGTAGAGGAAAAAGAAAAAAAAACCTCAAGCCTTTGGTGTGAGCACTACACAAATAATTGCTGATTAGTAGTATGGAAAAATAAATATTTTGGGAAAGGAGCATTGTGCAAATCCATAAAGTTCTAGGTACGATTTTGAGTTATATTTTGGTATTAAACCAACATTTTCAGTTTATTATATGAAACTGCAAAGCCATCTAGATAATTTTATTTTCTACTTGCTTATGGAAATCTGTGAGATTAGGAAACTAATAGAGTGAATAATTAGACTATAAATTATGAGATTGCAGAAGGAGATAATTTTTTTTGCCTAGTATTAGTGTCTCCAGAGGTTTATAGAAGAGCTCTATTAGAAACATTAGATGCTTTGAGAGACAAAAGCTCTATAAGTTGTTTTTACAGTCTTACTGCTAAAAATATTCAAGTGTTTTGTGTGCCCAGTACTTCAGAGAAAGGCTTTGAGGGGCCGCACTCTGATTCAATCTGTGGTTGAGGCTGGGGGTTTTTTAATGGTGATTTCTCATCTGTTACTGCTCTTCTGTAAATTAGCAGTCATGACACTTCATTTGGATTCCTTGGCTCAAACTCAGTCATCATGTTAAAGATAACTGATGGTTTTAAGAAGTTAGAAGAGATGTAGAAGAGGAAAGTCACTAGAAAAAAAGTGTAATAGAGAGCATGTCATACAAGAAAAGCCTGAAGGGGTGTCTGTGTGAATGTGCTTAAGTTGAGTGACTCTACGTTATATTATTAGCTCAGGCAGAATACTCGAATCAAATGTGACTTTCCCTTTTAGAGCCCCCAATTTGGTTCACATCCAGCTTGAGGTAGTTCTGGGGCCCTCACCTACTCCAGCTTGCTCAGGTAGATAATGTTTTGGGGTTTTTTTAGCTCATAACATGAATATTATGTTTAGGCTTGGGGGAGAGTTCCTGGAAAGCTGCCCAGATGAGAGGGACCTAGGGGTGTTGGTTGACAGCCAGCTGAACATGAGCCAAGCATTGTGCCCAGGTGGCCAAGAAGGCCAATGGCATCCTGGCCTGTATCAGAAATAGTGTGGCCAGCAGGACTAGGGAAGTGATTGTGCCCCTCTGCTCAGCACTGGTGAGGCTGCACCTTGAATCCTGTGTTCAGTTTTGGGCCCCTCACCACAAAAAGGACATTGAGGTGCTGGAGCACGTCGAGAGAAAGGCAACGAAGCTGGTGAAGGGTCTGGAGCACAGGTCTTATGAGGAGCGGCTGATGAAACTGGGGTTGTTTAGTCTAGAGAAGAGGAGGCTGAGGGGAGACCTTATCACTCTCTACAACTACCTGAAAGAAGGCTGTAGTGAGGTGGATGCTGGCCTCTTCTCTAAAGTAACAAGTGATAGGACAAGAGGAAACGGCCTGAAGTTGAGCCAGGGGAGGTTTAGGCTGGATATTAATGAAAAATTTATTCACTGAAAGAGTGGTCAGACATTGGAACAGGCTAGCCAGGGAAGTGGTGTAGTCACTGTCCGTGAGGTGTTCAAGAAATGTTTAGATGTGATGCTTAGGCACATGGTTTAGTGGGTTAGGTGGTGTTGGGTTGACGGTTGGACGTGATGATCCTTGAGGTCTTTTCCAACCTTAATGATTCTATGATTCTATGAAATATGATTCTTCCCTGTCACAGAAAGGAAGACAAAACTTAATAAAAATTTTGCTTGTTCCTAAAGATTTATTTGGCTGGAAGTTGGAAGGGATGCTGCTAATTGCCATCCAAGTTAGATTCTAAAATAGGCTTTCAGTGAAAATATTCCTGGAGGGAGGGCAGAAATAGATCTTGGGTAGTTTATGGTTACAGTTATATGGATGAGGATATTTTCTGTGATAATGCAGGATGGCTCTCTCTTTTGTTTAGAACCCAGTAACTTCTGAAGACTCTGTTGTCGGCTTTTTATGTGTCAATATAAAACAGGTGCCAATTTGAAATGAGTAAATGAATAAATGGGAGGAATTTATCAAGGTCATTATCACATCATAAAGTTTCAAAAAGATACAGCTGTAGGATATAAAACAGCATAAAAATACTGCTTCTTTGCTTATAAACAAGGGATATACATCAACACAAAGAAATGCATTGTTAGCTCTTTATTCTGTACTTGCTTACTTGATGCAGATTGCTTTTACCTCTAATTCTATTTTTCCACTCTACTGTGTAATTTTTTTTTTTTACATTTTGTTACTTCTGCTCCCACTATCACCGGATTTCATAGAATTGTAGAATGGTTTGGATTGGAAGGGACCTTCAAGATCGCTGAGTTCCAACCCCTCTTGCCATGGACAGGGACACCTTCCACTAGACCAGGCTGCTCAAAGCCTCATCCAGCCTGGCATTGAACACCTCCAGGGATGGGACATCCACAGCTTCCCTGGGAAACCTGTTCCAGTGTCTCACCATCCTCCCAGTAAAACATTTCTTCCTAATATCTAACTTAAATCTACCCTTTTTCAGCTTACAACTGTTACCCCTCATCCTATCACTCTGCTCCCTGATAATGAGTGCCTCCCGAACTCTCCTGTAGGCCCCCTTGAAGTAGTGGAAGGCTGCTATAAGGTCTCCCCAGAGCCTTCTCTTCTCTAGGCTGAACAACTCAACTCTTACAGCCTGTCCTTGTACAGGAAATGCTCCAGCCCTCTGACCATCTTCATGGTCTCCTCTGGACTTGCTTCAACAGGTCCATGTCCTTCCTGTGCTGAGGACTCCAGAGCTGGATGCAGTGCTCCAGGTGGGGTCTCATGAAAGTGGAGCAGAGGGGGAGAATCACCTCCCTCAACCTGCTGGTCACGTTTCTTTTGATGCAGCCCAGGACACAGTTGGCTTTCAGGGCTGCAAGTGGACACTGCTGGCTCATGTTGAGCTTTTCATCAGCCAACACCCCTAAGTCCTTCTCTTCAGGGCTGATCTGAAGCCATTCTTCCCCAACCTGTATTTGTGCTTGGGATTGCCTCAACCCACGTGCAGAACCTTGCATTTGGCCTTGTTGAACTTCATGAGGTTTACATGGGCCCACCTCTCAAGCCTGTTGAGGACCCTCTGGATGACATCCCTTTCCTCTAGTTTGTCGACCAGACCACACAACTTGGTGTCGTTGGCAAACTTGCTGAGGGTGCACTCGATCCCACTGTCCATGGCACCGACAAAGATGTTAAACACCACCAGTCCCAGCACTAACCCCTGCACAATGCCACTCATGGCTGGTCTCCAGTTCAACATTGAGCCATTGACCATAACATAGTTTCATCTCTTCTGTCTCTTCTTTCATACATTTTTTCCTCTCCTCTTTGTTTTAACTTTTTTCCAAAGTCTAAAATTCTGTATCTTCTAGAAAATGTTATTCTGGACTTCATCCCGTAGTTTGGATTTTTATCACTTTAAAAATTAAACTCTTTGAGCCAGTCTCTGTGTAGACTTATGTAAGTGAATAATGAGAACTCTTGCTTACTTACATTCACTGAAAAGTGGACATTCAGGATTTAAAGTCCCTCTTTGACTAATATGTTCTATCCCAACAAGCTTGAAAGAAGTATTTTGTTAAATTTTGTGATCCTTTTTTATAGAAGTGTACATTTGGTTTTATATATTACATAATCATTTTGTAGTTATGTCTGTGATATATTCTTAGATGAGAGGCTGTTCCTTTCTGAGTACCTAATGCTTTCATTCTAACTTGAGACCATGTCATATTTCTGTGTGTTGACCTTGGGAGTGAGAACAGAAGTATCTCTTCTTCCTCTTGAATAACTTATGAATTTAAACAGGCTTCTTTGTTCTTGCCCTACCATCTCAGCCCGATATGAATGAGGAACATGGGGAAGGGCAGGCAGAAGTTAATTTTTTCTTGCTGTTGTAACTGGTTGCTGAAGAGATGTAACATAATGTATGCTTATCGTCCACAAAGATGAGAGAATCTTCTGGGTAACTGTGGCACCTGGATATGTCAATATTTTCATTCCAGATCATTAAATCACTGTAGAATGTACAATAAATTTCTTCTGTGTTTTTGTTAAGTTTGAATTTCTTAGGCTTTTTCACTTCCTTTCTGTGTTTAGGAATGCCTCTGTATTTGTGTCCACTGGGATTGTTCCATT
Source organism: Syrrhaptes paradoxus (assembly GCA_013400615.1). Taxonomy (NCBI): domain Eukaryota; kingdom Metazoa; phylum Chordata; class Aves; order Pterocliformes; family Pteroclidae; genus Syrrhaptes; species Syrrhaptes paradoxus. Next base: position 77,612 of record VZTO01009906.1, read on the forward strand.
ACTGCTGATGGCAACTCACCGCATAAATTCTCATTCATGAAAATGAGGATATATTCCTTTTCAGTATTTCAGCAGATGTTTCTGGAGTTTCTTTAAGAAATGTTTTAAGAAAAACTGAGTGCTAGTAATTTTGTAAATGAGCATAAACTTTCAGAAATTGCACTTAAGATGTTAACGTCAAAAGTTAATATTCTTGCTGCAAGTGTAATGCCCTTAATTTTTTTTCTCCTAGTAAATTCCTGTTCAAGTCATCTTTAATTTATAATAAAGGAATAGTTATAGCTTTCTAGCTTTAAGACATCCGCAGAGAGAATAAATGTACCTCTCTTTTGTTTAGCACTAACTGCACTAGTTCGTTAGTGCTCCCCCTTGGGTCCAATTGGAAGAAAGCTTAAGGAGACAGCAGGTTCCACAAAGGCTTAACCTTACTCTAACAAGGTTAAACTAAGGAACATCCTCAGTCTTGACAGACAGGGAAACATTTGGTGGTCTTATGGTTTTAATTCCCCTTTAAGCAAGCCTTTTTTTTATTGTCTGCACGGGCAGCCTAAGAGGATTAACCATCTTATTTTCACTTCTTCCCTTTCAAGCTGTGGTAATCACCAGAACTTCAAGAATAATATAGGTGACATTAGGTGACTTTTATATAATTTTCCTGACATATGAGTCAGTGTTGACCGTGACAACATTATTTGAAATGGAATCAAAAAAAGAACAGAAGGTAAAGTTTTCTAGGAATGTGTTTTCAAAAGCAAGCAGTTTCACATGCTGCAAGGCATTCGCTTTTGAAGGTTGGTAAAGAAAAGAGTGAACATGAATTTCTCATCTTTTTATGAAAATTAGATAGGAATTATATAAGAGAAGAATACTACACATGGTATAAAGCTATTTTTTATGGGTCTGTCTTAAGAATGTTGTTGTAGAACAGCATTTCCACAGAGGCTGCTTTGTATAGTACTGTGGTCCCACTGAATACTTTTGGGTATGTAGTCATAGCTGTTAATTCAAATAAAATAATTTATAATTAAAAAATAAAATAAATTTTATTGGAACCAGACTCTGATGACTTTTATTTTTTCCCCATATGGTGTGATGCTGTAAAACTGCTGTCATTAAGCAATGTTTGCATCAGGCAAAAGCAATATTTCATGAGAACTAGACTGCAAATGGGAATTATTATTATCTTCTTCCATATACCTTATAGACAATGATTTAGTGTGTAGCCCATTCTGTACAGGTTTTCAGAGGGAATAATTTTTTCCAGATCATTATAGATTAGTTGTGATTATACCTCTCTGTCTTTATTCAGGAAAAATGCTCTAATGCAAAAATATCAAGATGCCCTAGTAATCATTAACATTGTTATTTCTCAAGTTGTTTTTTTTTTTTCTAATATTATTGTCACAAAGAAACAAGTCAGGGTTTTACTTTCTTTACTTTTTATGAAAGACTATTTAAGTAGACTAGGTTTCTTGAATATTTTGGATGTTCTGAAATGTTTTGAGGAATAATCTTTGCAGATTTTGCAACTGATTTGAAAGGATGTTTGTTCATTATTAAAGAACTGCAGTTCATTCAGAAGTCATATATAAAATTTAACAATGTAGAAGTTATTTGTAGCAAGAACAGGCAAATAATTGAATTTCGTCTACTAAAACCTGATAATGCATCAGCAGTGGATAAGAAACAGCCTGTTTATAAGTTCTCAAAGGCTAACTTATTAGATTTAGTCATTTATGGGCATTTAAGGTGAGCAAATCTTAAAGGACTTTATTTTCCATAAGTGTGCTTAAAGTTTTCTGAGTGTGCCCTTAAGTTGTATCAGTTTGGACATCTACTAGATGCATGTCCAGCATTTTATAATCTTGACTGTTTTCTAAAGAAATGGATATTTAAAAGTTTAGTGAAAAAATCAGTGTGAACAGCATGCATTTTTCTTTCTTGTTTTCAGTCTGAAACTTAATTCCCTTCTGAGAACTTTAGATAATTTATGTAAGATCAGAATAGAAACTGATGATTCCTGAAATTTTAGAGGAGATGCACATTTAGGTGAATCTGATTTATTATGTTTGTGTTAGCCTAGGAGATGCTGTAATTATTTTTAGACTAGCTTTCGCAGGTTTGTATTCTAGTGATAGATATAGGCAAAGAAGGCTTTTGCAAACTAGAAAATTGTTTCATGACAAAAAAGTATCTTGATAATTTGAAGGTCCATAAAGATTTGCAGAAATTATTCTGAAGTGAGTATCACTGATCCAGGGAAGCCACTCAAGGCGTTGCATTTCATTTGAAGTCCAAAAAATTACACTGGAATGTTTTATCTCTAGCCCTCTGCAGAAGGGGGGCAGGGGATGAGAGGGGAAGGATGCTATCTGTGCTCTGGTTACCAGGACTGAAATTAGACTTCATGAGCTTGAACAAAACACGTACTGTTCAGGAAGGAACAGTAGACAAGCAAATGCAAAATTAGATCCACTCAAGCTTGAAGAGAGGAGGGAGAGAACAGTAATGTCCCCTTGTTAAGAGGAAAGAATGGTAATATCTAATTAAGAAAGGAAATAGAAGAGTCTGGAGAACTCTGTGGACTTACATTTGTACTTAGCAGATCAGTAACAATAATTATGTCATATTCCTTAAATCTAAGTTGAGTTTATGGGGAAAGTCTTTACTAAACAGTTTCTCTTTCATTGCTGAAGTTGGTGTTTGTGTGGAAAGGGAAGATTGTTGAGTTTTGGGACTTTTTTAGCCTGGCCTAGTTCAAAATTTCTTTCTCTAAAATCATAGCTTGTCTGGTTGTCTCACTTTCTTACATTTAATGCAAGCTTGTGACTGGAAACTGATGGAAAGCAAAGAGGGGTTTTTGACTAAGGGTTTTTTAAGGCCATAAGTAAGAAATTAGTCTGGTAGTCCCACAGTTGATAATGTCATATTCTCTTAATTGTTATCAAACAGACAGGTCTTTGTGGCTGTATTTAAAAATTAGGATGTCCCAGTTGCTTTTAGAGGTTCATAACGCTGTTTTTCTAAGAAATCATATTTTTTTGGCAGAAAGATAATGCTTATTTGGAAAGCTTTTTTGATACATACTTTCTTTGTAACAGTATAATGAGCCAGTCTTTAATGTAAAAACTTGGAGGATATTTAACTGTATGAACTGCATCCTAGGACTGAGAGTTGTGTATCATAAAATAGACTGATAGAAGAAAAAGATTTTAGATGCAGTCATCACCTGGATCCATCTGAAGATCAGAACCATCATTTTAAGTTAACATAGAAGCTGTCTGAAAAATTACTGTATTTAGCATAGGTATGACATGTTTTGAGTTGCCTGAAATATTAAGGAAACTTATACACTCAAAGCCATCTGGGGTGTCATCTTTCTGTTTAGCTGTAAAACAGCCAAGTTTAAATCTTTGTCACATCTGCAGGTGTTTGACTAGATGAAAAGGGAAATAATTTCTTTATATGAAAAGGAGAATTTTTTTTTGACAATAACTGCTGTAAGATCATGCTAAACTTAATGAGGTAAATAAACCCAAACCAACCCAAAATCAAACAACCCAGCGATTCCCCCCCAAAAAAAAAAGCCCAACAAAAAGCCCAACAAACCCTCTTTTGAATGATATTGAACAGAAAAGATAGAAAGAAACTAAGATCACTTTTTCCCTTTAGAGTATCTCCTTAATTTTTTCTCCTTAGTCTTCTTTCAGATTACTATACTGATCTTATGTTTAGATTCCATCTAGAGCAAATTGTCTGCATGCAATTGGAAATCTGGACGAAAGTACAGGCAGTGTTGAAAAAAATAACCAATAGCATCTGATTACTCTTCTCACATGGCTTTTAGTTTATATTGAAAAAACATTGTTGTATGGATGACTGTGATTCCCTACAGGTGAGGTCTTGAAAGAAGAGGAATGGTTAGACATAATTTTGTAGTTCCAAAATGCCCATTTCAGTTATTCCATAACTGAATTTTAACACCATGGTTCCAAAATAAGCTGTCCATGTCTATGAGCATGCAATTTCACCTGTGCCTGTATCATATTTTTCTCTTAAAATTAATTTGTTGTGAATAAATGCTAGCAACTTTAGTTTTAAAAAAACAGCATGATTGTTGCTTATTACTCAGCATGTAATTTTTCTACTGCTTATATTTTCTGGATTATTTTGTGTTTGGTGGATTTGTTCCTTCTTTCAAACAGAAATTGTGTAAAGGCCTAATAATGGCTCCTCTCCTTCACTTTCATGTAAATGTGGGCACAACCTCACCACTACTGCCATGGTTTACCAGTACTTAGTATGGTTAGCGAGATAGACTCTGATAAAAGTTCAGTCTGTCACAGTGCAGGTTGCAGTATATCTGTCTTGGGTCAGGACCACCGCCACGTGGTCGCAACCCCCCTCCCCTCCCGGTAAGATGGGGAAGGATGAGAAAAAGTGGAACCTCATGAGTTGAGATAATGACGGATTTTTAATAATACCACACGAGGAAAGCAAAAGAAGGAGAATATAACAACAAGACAAGATATAGAATACAATGGCAAACACTGATACAATGAATATCTCACCACCAAGGGCTTCACAAAAGAGAGCCATCTTCAGCCAGCTTCCAGCATGGTATGGAATATTCCTTTGGCTATGCCCACCTCCCAGCTTCTGTGAGGAATTAACCCTATCCTGGCTGGACCCAGGACATTATAATATCCATTAATTTATAGGCTGGGTTCTGCTGTTTTATTTGGAGAAAACATGTTCATTAAAATTGATGGCTTTTATAGTAAGTTGTTATGCTGATGCAGCACATTATCTTCATGTCTAAATATTTGGAACGTGTCATAAGTGTTTCCAGCTAACAGTGTCCAGAATGAAGTTACACTGCAGGAATTCAGCTTGTGTATTTACTTGTACTTGTATATAGCATGTGCTTCTTACGTGAATCAAAAGAGGGTGAAAATGCCCTGCAAAATTCAGTGCCCTGATAGAGTTTAGTGAAGCAATTTTGTCCCTGTATCCTCCCAGAGACAGTTATGGCATCGTTAAAGCCAACTCATAACTATTGGTTAGTGCTAATTGTTAAAATAAAAATCACAAAACTGTTTTATTTAGTAAAGCTGCTGAATTTCACTTCAACTTTTGAACTATTTTATCCAAAACTTAACAGTTAAAATTTAACAGTCCACATACGGTCTTGAATATCTTTATAACAAATAAGGGTATATCTGTCCCCAGTGTTCTCTTGCCTGTTCCACAGAGATTAACTACTGTGCTTACTCCTCCTTTCTTCAATTCAACTAACAAACTTTTCAGATATTTGGAAGTTAAAATCAGAATGTACCCAGCTGCCATCGTGAGAAAAGGTAAGGAATCCCTCCATTACTATTCTGGAACTTGATTTCAGTTCTTAGACCAAAAGCATCTTTAGTATCATACAAAGTAGAATTTAAGAGATGTACATGGAAAGGACTATGGCATCTCCCCCCAAAAAAGGAATATTTCTCTTCCTCTGTTCCCCAACTCTCCTTTCATATGTGACTAGAAAAAGTGGGAACACTGACAATGTAAGCTGGGAAGTTGTATCCAAGTTATGACTTCATGGTCTGTAATGGCACACAAATTAAATGGGTAAAAAACTCATTGGAAAACCAGGTTAAGAGGGTAGAGGTTAATGAACCACACTGTACCAGAGGTCAGTAACAACTGCAGTTCTGTAGTGATCTGTCCTGAGACCTCTCCTTGAGATCATACTTGATGGACTGTATGTAAGAGAACTTTTGCCTCGAGAGGACAGTCAAACAATAGAACTGGGTGCCTAGAGAAATGCTGTTTCNTGTGCTCATAGTTGACCCTCCTTGGAGCAGGAGGTTGGACTAGAAACCCCCTAAGGTCCCTTTCTACCTAGAGTATTCTGCTATGCAATGATCATGTCTTTGTCAGTAATCATCCTCCATCCTGCAGCTTGGATTAATTATTTTGTTATGAGGCAGAAGCTTGAATTTTAGATATGGCTTAAATTCATTCTGTACATGGCCAAAATGTCCTCTTTCACCAAAGGCTGAAAAAAGAGAACAGCTATCTCAGAAACTCTTCTATGAAAAAATGTAGAGAGACACAAACATGAAATTTTCCTTTCAAAGTTAGGCCTCTTCAAAATGTACTGCAAAATTTCAAACATTCACCACAAAATTTGTTTCATTATGTTTACTAAAAAGAATATCGATTTAATATTCAGTGCAAGTTTTAAACAAAACTGACACATAATTGTGTTCTATTCCACTGATGCCATTCTTGGCTGTCTAAAGGACATAGGATTGTTTTGTACAATAGCTGTTTTTAATGAAAAAATCTGGTTACAATCCTAAGTAAATTTTAAACCTGATGCCAACTTATTTAGAAATCAAAGGGAATGAAAATACTTGTTTCCTTTGTCATTAACTGAAATATGATTCCAAAAAGCTAGCAGACACACTTTTCAGTAACACTTCCATTTTAACCCTAGATTTTAACAGCATGTGTTGGTTTTCTTTCAAAGTGAGACGTCGTTTAACTTTTGTTTTTATTTTGTTTAACAAAAAAATCTATATAACACTAATGGGAGTTTTGCTGAAAAATTTAATTATCGAAATTTTAATTTCAGACTTACAAGCTTCAAAGAAATGCTTTATTTACAAAATAAAATTTTTAATGTAATATTTCTATAGTAAAACTACTATTTTCAGTTGTGAGCAGCAGTGAAGGTAGACTGCTCCAAGACATGTTATCATGATCATGTATCAAAAAAAGCTATATAAATTTGGAACTCAAACTGCCTTAAAGGCAAGAATTTTGTAGTAATTTTTACAATTTTCTCTTTTCGCCATTTCATTTTGCATACAGATTTTTTCAGTTTATTTTCTTCCATGCTTATTCTTTTCTGTCAGTTTTTTTAGATTAAGAAGTAACTAAAGTACTTATGTATTTATGTGCAATGTTAGTTTACATATATGTGGTGCTTGCCTGAGTACTCCCTATGTTAGACATTGGACTAAGTGATAGTTTTTAAGATTGTGATGGTAAAAGAGTCTGCAAGTAGACATATAGTCTTTCTCTTAAAAACAACAAAAAAAGATCTGCTCTTGGCAGAAGAAAACAGTTTGAAGTGTAAACTGAGTATGAACAATTTCATTTGAAAATATTAATTTATTTAAATTAAACTTATTCAATAAAAAGTGTAAAAATGGAAATCTTTCACAATTTGGCTGAAAGGGAAATGAAATAGTATATTTAGTTGACATTATGAAACATCATTTAACATACATGTTTAAAAAACCTAAGAGGAAAACAAATTATTTTTTTAAGTACCAAGCATCCAGATAATAAAAGACATTGCTCAAATAACAGATTTGGGGCAAGAATAATTTGATTTCTAGCCATAGTTTCACAAAAATTTTTGATCCTGGAAACAGTCAATCTGATACATGAATATATACATAAGAATTTAGAATTTTGTGCAAAAACATGCCTTTACATGATTGAAACATAAACTAAAACATGATTGGACCTTCAGTGATTTAAATATACACAGATTAGGATTTTTAAGGCAATAATGATATGTCATGTTATAATGCTGAGAACTTACAGAACATTGTTATAGAAGAAGCAATTTTACATCCTTTTAATTTGATTTATTAAAATGCATCCTTTATTTATTTCACAGTAAGAGAAAAATATATTTATTTTGCATTAATCGAAAATTTTTGTCTTTTTCACCTTAGTTTAATCTGAGTCCCTGCAGTAAAATCTGCCCTTGCCACAACATCTTGTCACAAAACACATTTGATCTTATCAGTCTTTTCTGTAAGCAGTCTGTATAAGAAGGTATTTTTTTTATTTATTTAAATTATATTTTCAATGTGTTTGATATTCTTTCACCTGGATACTGCTTTTTTGTTTGTTTTATTTACAATTTTATTCTTCTCTTTGAAAATGCTCTTTGGATGGGAAGTGATCATTTGTACACAAAAAGGTTTTGTTCCATAAGCCTGGCATGTCACCACTGTCTTCTCTTGAAATGATGTTGGTATGATGACAGCTAATGAGTGTTTGGATTATCTTTTTGAAGTATTAAGATTATCAGAACAATACATACTAGGGTTTTGTTGGAAACTCTCTTTTACAAATGTATATTAATTATTAGCTTTTGTTTGAAGCCTCTTTAATTCTGGAAAGAATTTCCATTGTCTGTAAACAATAATATATCAAAATTTAATGAAGTTATGTCAGAATAATGTAATTTAATGTGATGGTACTGTTGATGTATTATTGATGTGAGGTCTCCAAGAATGTTTGAAAGAGGACCATCTCCATAAATTTAAGTGAGTCAAAGAATAACATTAATTTTTTTTCTTCTCTTTTTTACTGCTTGCTGGTTTTCATCCCTTTTTACTCTCTGAGAGATTTTTATTCTGCTTTCAGCTTGTCAGGAAAGAAAACAGAGAAGAGGAGAAGAGAAAGTCCAAAATCTAAGTTTTCTTTAAAGATAAATTTTAAAAAATAAGTTAAATGTCTCTTGAGACCCTAGAGGTTAGTTATTGAAATATCTTAATTATACAGGCATTAAATGGTGTGATCAGTGGAAAGAACTGCAACTATTTAGACTAGTTCAATAACGAATTTGGTGGCCTTCTATGACAGGGCCACAGTGCTGGTGGATAAAGGAAGGGCAACTGACGTCATCTACCTGGACTTGTGCTAAGCTTTTGACACAGTCCCACATGACATGCTTGTCTCTAAGTTGGAGGAATGTGGATTTGATGGAAGGAGCACTTGCTGGATAAGGAACTGGCTAGATGGCCACACTCAAAGAGTGGTGGTCAATGGCTCAATGTCCAAGTGGAGACCAGTGACAAGTGGTGTTCCACAGGGGTCAGTACTGGGACCAGGGTTGCTTAACATCTTTGATGGAGACATGGACAGTGGGATGGAGTGCACCCTCAGCAAGTTTGCTGATGACACCAAGCTGTGTTGTGTGGTGGACATGCTGGAGGGAAGGGATGCCATCCAGAGGGACCTTGACAGGCTGGAGAGGT
>VZTO01009906.1:86863-104530 GCA_013400615.1 Syrrhaptes paradoxus
CATGGCAAGGGGGGTTGGAACTTGATGATCTTTAAGGTCCTTTCCAACCCAAACCATTCTATGATTCTATGATTCTATGATTCTATGATTCTATGATTCTATGATAATGTGCATTTTTAGTGTGACATGCTTGATTAAGTACAAGGTAGATTCTCTACCTTGCAAAGTTGTCACTTTTATGGTGTACTTGCCAGTATTTTTTTTCAATTTATAATTACTGATTTGTAGTATGTTTATGCCATCCTGACATTTTTACTAGCTATTTCTAATATCTAGTAGCATAGCTAGTGTGCAGTTCTGCTCTTATACAATATATGGAGTTGGGAAATTGCTTTATAATAGGTTGGAAAGCTCTCTGTCCTTAAATATTTAATATTTCTCTTTTAATCTTGTTTGTTGCTAAATACTTAAGTTCTTGTTGAATGGGAGTGTACTGACTGAATGAAAACATGATAAAATTAATAACAGATGTTTACATTTGTAATCTTAGTTGTGAAAAGAATAAGCAGGAAATAACATCATGTACAAGTATATGATTGCATTTATTTTGGGGGGAAGAAAAACAATTTAATGTAACTTTCCAGGACCCTCTATGTTCACAGCCAACTCACAATTACAGCCTTTATAACCATATAAGCAGTATAAAGTGTGCATGTGTGTACTTGAGAAGAGCGACTTAAAGTTTGTTTATTGCCAGGGGGGCGGAGATAAATGTGTAGCACTTTCTTTCCTTCTTTGAAATCTTGTCCTTGACTTAAATTGAGATGATAAGCAAACAAATTGTGGGAGAACATAGAACAGGAAATGAAAAGAGATTTCAGAGTTCTGTGCTGTCTTTCTTAACCTTCTGAACTTTTGAACAAGAAGAGAGAAAATAAAAAAAACCCCAACCACTTGCTTGCTTCTCAAGGCTATATGCATTAGAGAATTTGCCTAGATAGAAATTCTGTTACCAAATTGGCTTTCCTTTCCTGCTATTCGACCATGACACAGATTTGCTTTTTGTTTTCTGGAAGCAGCTATTACTGTGTATATATTGCCTTGAAAAAGAACCTTTAAGAGCCTGAAACTGTTGGAAGCTACTTTTCCTACATTTTCAAATTCATCCTGAGTGTCCACTGATAACATAAGTGTTCTAAGATCATTGAACCTAGTTTAAACTTTCCAAGCCCATCTTGTTCACCTTGAAGCCTGATTGGTGAATGAGCTCTGGCTATTGGGAAAAATGGTGGTCAAAGTGGAATAAATGTTTACAGTCAGTAAATACCACTACTTCTGTTATGGAAATCTGGTACGTTTTCATGCTCTGCTCTACTTAACTTGACCTGATTTAAATTCACGTGTGCATTAGTTAACTCAGGAGCCTCTGGTAATTTTTCCTTAAAAGTTATGATTATGATTTTAGATTAAGTGTGTCCCAGCCTTTTGAATCATTCATAGGCACATTCTGTCTTTGATACAGCCATCTGTGAATTCTGCCTTGATTCTCTTATAACAAACTAGAATTAACCTACTATTCTTATTTCCAGTTATTCTGAATGTATCGTGTGGTTGTTCAGAGATACCACAGAGTTGACCTCTGAATTTGGTGAATGTCTTGCTCTCTTCAGTTGCCATTTATCTGAGCATCTGCAAAATAAAATCCATAATTTTTATTTCAACTATCATAGATGAATGGTTCTGAGCTTGCAATAGCTTTTAAGGGAGACAATTCAATACTAAGATTTGTGTAGTACTTAACAATAAAATGATGAAACCATGCCAATTCATCAAGCCTATGATTCTGCAATCGTACTCCATGACTTGTAGTTGACATATTTGTCTCCAATCACAAACCGAACAGAAGATCCCCTGACAATACCATAGTGAAAACTGGGCAATTGTATTAACTTGTCTGCGTTCCTTGTTCAAGAAGCAAACTAATTCTTTATGTCCTTGTGTGTACTATTGATTTCTCAAAAACAAAACAAAGTCCCACTGGTAATCAGTGGGCTGTTGGAAAGAGGACAGAAATTTCAGAAAAATTCCAGTTCTATTGTATATCTGACTTCTGGCAAGCTTCTCAAGTACTGGAGTAGACATTGATGTTAGAATTTATCCCACAAGCACCCAGATAATTGCCCTGCAGTGAAACAAAATAGATGCATTGAAGTTCTTTTATTTAGGACTACTCTAAAATTCTTTCTATATCTCTAAGCCCGTTGTGCATAAGAAGCATTACGATATGTGGGATAGAGCTGATGAACATGTCTTTGTTCTGATGATGGCACTGTCATTTTCAGAGTACCACTAACATGTTAAGAATGTTTAAAGTGACCAAAAGTCTGCATAACTTCATGCCACTTTTAGACTAAGGGAATGGGAGATCAGTAACTGTTTCATTTCTTGGTTGATTGGTCTTGTTGTGCCCTCCTCTTGCAACATTAACTTAAAACTAATTTCTCTGTTGGACACTGAGAAAAGTGCAAGGAAAGTTGGTAGTGTGCTTCAAAGATGAAGCAGTGGAGTTAAATGTAGTTATTCTAAAATTCCCTCCATCCTGCCTCCAGTCTGGCTATCAGTAGAGTGGCCAATGATTCATTTCTGTTCATCTTGTTTGTTTTGCCATGATCCGGTTGTTAATTGAATGGAGACCAACACAACTACCATTAGTTTTTGAAAGAAAAACTTCTAATGTGATCACCATTATAATGAACAAATAATCAAAGTAAACTGACCAAATCCTCCAATAGTACCTTTATACTTATTAAAAAAACTACCATCAAGGTGAAGGGTGTCTGTAGTCAGTAACACTGCAAATTTTAGTTCTTTCCATGCTGTTATTTCATCTTTCAATGTCCATTGTCTACTGTAACACTATTGCTGCTGATCTGGTTTGACACCTCAACTACAAAGAGGTGAAAACCGTCAGTGTGCTCAAGCTACACATAAATACTATGTCAGTAGGTTATAACATTGACGTTTTGATGTTTGTGTGGAGTGACCACTAGCAAAAAATATTCTCTCTTTTTTCCAGTCTTATCACAATTTAGTTACTCTTAGTTAGAGTTGTTTCACTTTATTAACAGCCAGTGATGTGTGCTGTATGTCTACTAGTCTGTTAAACTCCTCCTAGTGTTTCATGTAATGTCACTTAAATATGTTAACTAGCAGCCCCCAGGTAAGTCAGAAGCCTGCCTTTGCCAGGTGATATTCAGCATCTCTAAGAATTTGCAGTAGCTAGTGATGTTTAAAATGGAAGTAGAGTTTGCATACACTGTAGATTGGGATGGCAGACTTTATAATTAACCTTTGAACCTCGTGTCCTAATGTGCACAAAACTTTCTTCAAAAATGTTGATAAACGTAATGCCTGCAGCACTGCCATTTATATGGGGGTCATGAGATCACTCTTTTAACTGCGGTCTCATGTTTCTAAGTGGCCAAACGGTACTGACCTGTCAGAAGTCACTAATCCATTAAATGTTAAAGATCCTGTGGCCAGTTCCTGAAAGTACACTCACATCTGAGTCTTTAGTTTTTGTATATCATACTCATCAACTTGGAACTTAGTTAATGCTCTGCTGCAATGAACTTTGCGACAGACCTCTTGCATATTTCCTTTGTGTAAGGAATACTAAAGCACATACAGCAATTCTGTTAAAATCTCTGCAACATAAAATGCAGCCTTTTAAAACTGCTTTAAGGTTGTAGCTTGATATAGTAATGAAAGAATTAAAATAATACATAAAATTATCTCACAAAAAGTAGGAGGTAAAATTTCAAATGTTATGAAAATTTGTATTAGAGCATTCATATGAGCCTGGTTTGGTCTCTTCTTGGCATATAAGTTTTTAAAGAATGAAATGTGCTCATGGGAAAAAATGTCTACTAATCAAAAATATACAAATAAACTACTACTAAATTTTAGTTTTAGTATTTGATGATAACATGGAAAGAAAGCAAAGACCTACAGCTAATGTAATAGAAAATTAATATAATTCTTTTTATCCCGTGGGTTTTCTGCAAGAGTTTCTGAAAGATGAGACATTAAGCTCTAATTTTGTGTTTAATAATCTGGTAAATTTTGATGAGAAGTTTTAGTATTATAGTTTTACTTTTCTAATGTACTTGATAACTTTGTTTATTTTAAAATTATTTCCATCCTCAATACTTGATAACCTGATGCTTGATTTTCAAAATCATTCATATTTGGTTTTCTGTATAATTAAACTCAGTGTTATTAATAAAGGATATGCAAATAGCCAGTTAAATGTGTAAAACACACTTATGGTTAAATATTTCCATTATGTTACTATTTGTCACATCCTATTATAGTATTGCATAGTGCTTGTGCTATATTATATAAAAAGTGCTATATGTGTCCTTTTTTTTTTTCCATCACTTTAGATGTTTTTAATAGGAGGATGGAATTCAATGCAGTTTTGTAAATATATTCATTTTTCTACTGTGTGGAAAACAGAATACAAATTAAAGTAACAGAATAACAATAGAGAAATACTAAAGAACAAAAACACAATAGAGCAATAAAATTGTAAAATTAAACGTAAGAAATATTGACCTAGTGATCTCCGATTGTATCAAACTGTCTAAAAAATGGTAGGTAAAATTTAGAGGTAAAATTCTGTGCAGAAGTCACTAATCCCTGTAGGAACACTGCTAATAAACCCCACCTACAGTATACCCAAGGAACCATCTGAAACAACAAAAATAGCCTTTAACTATTCATATTGCAGGCTCCTAATCAGACTTTAGGTATATTTGAAACAAAAATACACATAATTTTCTTGTCAACTGCCAGAGTCCTCATTAAAACTGAGATTGTAAATTGCACACGAAGGATGGATTTTTGCCATTTCAGAATGAAAAGGTGATGTTGGAGTCTGCATGTAAATAATGTTATTTGCATTTGCCTTTATCACAAAGACATTGACATAATACACGTATAAAACATACATTCACTGTTCAGAATCCTTGGGGTTTTTTGTGGTCTAAACCAAGCATCCTTCTAGTGTTCTCCACTTTTAAATCACTCTTCCCAAATAATTTTGTACCATCCCCCTGCACTTTTTTTTTTTTTTCTATTCAGGTCCTTCAGAGAAGCCATTTCCTCTAGCAGGGACAAGAAATGACATCGACAGGTATCTGTTGAATTAAAGTTGAATAAGTAAATGGTTAGTGCTTAGGATCAGAGAAATTCTTATTGGCCAACAGGCTGCATTTCTTGCCCTTGCTGTGCCCCATTTTTGCACCTTTGACACTTGTTTTCTCAAATGTCATACTATGTGTGATTAAGAAAGGGTTGTGACTCTACTTGCTGTATATGCAAATAAATTTAAAAGTTTAATCATGTTTGAAGTATGTGGAAAATGTTTGAGGGATTTTGAAGAACATTTGACTTTGTTATCAAATCCATGATAAAATAGGTACATTTGTTTGCCCACAATGAAGGGAATATATTTATAAAACATATGATATAACTTGCATGGCCTTCATCTTTAGAAGAAGGAGGAAGGTACTTGTAATGCATCATGAAACACATTATTCTTCTGTGCTGGCCACAGCTTAATCAGTGGCAAAGAGAAGAAAGTATGAAACTCCTCCAGTAAAGGATAGTGTCTTTGAAGGGAAAAGATGCAATCTAAATTCCAGTCAGTATGCCATGGTAATCAAGGGAAAAACAGATTTGATTGATACTCAACTAGAGAGAAAAATAGGTGAAAAAAACATGTCCTGCTACCCTGTGGCATTTATTATGTAAGTTAGTATTTTTATGGCGTATTGTAAAATAGAAGATGTTGCATTGTAGATGGAAGGAGCCCATCTTTAATCATAGAAAGCACATGATATTTGGTTCAGTACTGTGAGTACTAATACATATTATGCTCAAGCTAAGAGGCCTTTTATAGTATAGTCTTGTGACATTGCTTAAAAAGAAGTTATTTGATTTGTGCCCTCTCTGTTTCTGGAGTGAATACCTGGAACTCACAATTAGATTAGAGAGCAGGGAGGAGAGGAATCATCAGGGAAATGTAGAGGAGACCAGATGGTAACAATCAGAAGCAGAACATGTTTGTGTGTTTTTTTTTCTAACAGAAGTTACTGAATTCTTATGTAATTGGTTACACATTCAGAAAAAATAGTCGAGAATATGAAAATTAACCTTGCACAAATATGTTTCATTGAAGATAATCTAGAGATAAACAATATTCCAAGATGAGATACTTTCAAAACATATGAACAAGCCCTTATCTTCTCTTTCACCTGAAAAGTCTTGGTTCTGTTTTTATTTTTTCTGAGATTCTCCTTCATCTCCGTAATCATCTCATTTGCAGAGGTAACTGGACTGTGATAGTCATTATGTAGAAGGAAACTTGTTTATGTGTTTTTATAGATTCACATATGCAGATGTCACTTTTATTCCAGACTCAGCTGCATATATTTCAATACGGAATGACTTTGACAAAAGTCAGAGGTCTGTGGAAAGAAATTGCAGGAATAAAAATGAAAGTCATTAAATGCAGTTGCTGTTAGGAAAGGAGAATATATTCACAAAGTAAACCTTGCATCCTTAAGGTATCTCTAGAACTGCTATTTCTGTATCTTCCCTGTTTATATTTCTGATATTAATTGTCTTCAAGGAACTATCAATCTGAAATCTTTTAAGAGGGTCTGCACCATCACAATATAATAATGTAGGAAACAAACAAAAATCCTCTACATGTTTTAGTCATTTTTCAGTATTTCTGCACAAAATCTGACCTTTAAAATAACATTAGTTATTATTAGTTATCTGAAATTATCTGTATTTTCCCCACTCTGTTTATTTCTTGCTCTTTCCATTGTTGTTTAGGGCTAGTAAAAGGTCTAATAATTTACTAAAACAAGTGTGTTGGGATTCAGCTGGTGACTGAAGTGATATCATGATGTAAGTTCTGTATCGTTGTTTTGTGGTTAAAAGCAAGATGAATATTATTTTGTGAACTTATTTCCATTCCTTGAAATAGGAAAAGAAGGATGAGTTTTGGAAGAAGAAGGATGAAAGGAGCTAATGCCGTTGTTGTCTCTGTCTACTAAGATTTTTTGTTCCCTAAGAATTTTTATTCAGCACTTAAAAAAGATTGAGACAGGATCTTCTTCAGTATGCTGAGCTGTGTGCTTACTTTGAACACTCATAAACTATTACTTTTGGAAATGGTGTTAAATGTATCAAATCTGCTATTAAAAATGGTTGATTGTAGCTGTTAGAGACTGGTAGAGCAGTTTGCTTGACTGGGGTTAATATCAGGAATGACAAGAGAAATATTACTGGTATTTATCCTTACTATTACCCGGTCGTTGCCCAATGAATGGACTGTGAAAGGAATTAAATAGTGATCTAAACTCACACTTCCCATTCTTTGTTCATGGCAGCAATCTTATAACAGATGGATTGCTTGGTAAAAACCTTGACCCCAGAATGGATTCTTATCTTCCTTTAAGATGGTCAGAATATGACTTTTTTTTTCAATAGTGTAGAATTTTTGTTTGTTGTGGTGCTTCTAGCTTTTCCTTCCTTATTTACTCTATATGCATATCCTTTCAGCCCATAAAATAGCTGTGAAAATATTCTATTTGGTTATAGATTTAGAAGTAAAATGTGTATTTAATACATACACATCTGCAGACAAGTACTGTTGTTATGGAAAGCATAGTACATGAAATTTTAAAACATGTGTGAAGAGGTTCCCACGCAATTTACAGAGATTTAGTTTCCCCACGTGTTCTGAAATACTGGATAACTGTGGTTTTAGATATAACTGTGTTAGTGACCAAATACTGTTGCCATTTTTAATTCATTTTTTTAAATGTGCTGCTAGTAATTTGTCTATCTGATGCTTTAGTCACTTGTTGTTTTCTTTGGAAATGGTGGAAGTTCACTTATTTCTAGAACAGTACTTTTTCTTCTTTCCTTTTC
The DNA here is from genome assembly GCA_013400615.1 of Syrrhaptes paradoxus. NCBI lineage: Eukaryota > Metazoa > Chordata > Aves > Pterocliformes > Pteroclidae > Syrrhaptes > Syrrhaptes paradoxus. Next base: position 94,820 of record VZTO01009906.1, read on the forward strand.
TGTCTTTCTTTTTTCTCTTTTCTCCTCCTGGCCCTGATACCTTAACTCTTAGAATGGAGTACCTCTGTTGGTTTCACTAATTGTGTATATGAAACCTTTAAAAATCTTTTTATAAATCTTAACAACTGTTCCATAGCATGTCGTTTTTTTCCTACTCCCATGCCGGTTCTTGCAAGTCAAAAGTCTTTGTCAAAAAAGTAATTTTCTTCCAACACTTTAAGAAAGATGTCAGCTAGTTTGAATGGTAATCATTTTATTGCTTTTTGTTTTACTTTTGAAGAAAGAAAATGCTTTTCCAAATTGCTGACTTCAAAGTACAGCTTGACTTGTACAATGAATTTAACTGTACTATGAAAAAAAGTGTATGTTTCATCTGAAAGATTAATTCTCACTCACAGAATTATGGTTTGGCTTTCAGCCAAACAATTGTTTTAGGTTTATACATTTTATATGTCCACAGCCTCCAAAGAGATGTCATTAAAGTCTGGTAATTGTTAGTCTTTTGAAAAGGACATGTAGTTATAAATAAATGCTTTAGCATTAATTTTTGGGGAACAGGTTAGGGGACTTTAAGGACATTAAAAGGGTTTGCACAATGAAAAAACCTTGTGCATTACATTGTAAACAACTTTTTGTGCGTTTGTTGCTTAATTTGTAGTACTTCTCCCTGCAATGAGGTAGATAATGCAAACCTCTTAGAAGAAGAAAAGATAATTCCCTATTGTGTGTGGTGCATACATTGCAAATCCAGAGTCATATTGTAATGTCACAGGTCAAGAAAACATTAATCTGGGAGCTGGCGTGGGGGGCAAACAGCAAACAAACAAACAAAAATTCTGTTCATTGTCGTCAGAACAGATGGTGCTTCCATAAATTTGGCCATAATACAGAAGGTCCTACTGAAACAGCATGCTCTTGGCTCATAGCCCTTGATTCTTTTCCCCAGTGGTTGTACCAGGCATCCAAGGTTACATTCAAGAACAGCTGTTTTGCACAGATTTTAGCAAATTTGATGTCTGTCTTTCAGTTCCAGGAGAAATCCTCTAAGTGTTGTTGAAGTCAGGCTGCTCCAGGAGTGTCATAAGGAAAGCATACTGCATGGTCCAGGACCATGAGTTAAATGTTGTTATCATTAGCTAATTGTTTAACCACCTTTTGGTGTTTCTGTCATTTTAACTAGAGGTGCTGTTGTATTAAAATTCTCTCAGGAGTTCAAATGTAGATCATTTAAGATCAGTATTTGTTCCTGATGTCAATCTCTACAGATTAACTGCTATTAAAATAAAAAACCAGAAGTAGAAATGCCTCCCTCAAATAGTTGTGCCAGAGCAGAGCATTCAAAATAATCACTAACTTTGTTCATCTTTCTGTGTAGTTCTCATTTCTCATTTCATTATGAAATGAGTCTGAGAAGTGTTTTGAACATGAAAAAAGTGTGACAAAACTGTAGCAACATGAGATAGCAGCATGAGATACATAAATGTGTTTAACAAAATTTAGTATGAGACCACGCAACTCATTTTTATTTAAGGCAGATTTGCACGACAATCTTAAAACAGGATACAGACTGGATAAGGTTTTACTTTACATTCCTCTTCATTTAAAATTGTGGTGTTGCATGTGTATAAAGAGTTTTGAGGAATGTGACTGTAAGTATGTTTACTAAAGCCATTGGATTGAATCTATTCTAGAATATATATGTTAACAGAAGTTTTGGGAAAAGCAAATCAGCATTATGTGTCCACTTGTACATACCAATACATTCTAATTTGCAGTTGGTATTTTTCATATTGCGTTTTACAATTCGTTGTCAACTGTCCTCACCGAATTCTCTCACTTAATTTTAGATAACAGCTTTTGATATGTTGTGTCTGAGGTATGAACCTGAGTGCTATATAAATAGGATTTTATTCTAACTAATTCTGAAATACCTTTTCTTCTGAAAATGGCTGTTCTTGCAACTCTTGAGTTCTGTTTTGCTTTTTTTTAAAGGCCACTATTGTCATACTTATTGAGGATTTTTTCTGTCTCAAAAAAATCACATTTAAGCAAGAGGAAATAGTGAATACTTTTATCAAATAAGAGCAGTGTAAAAACTGTTGTACGTGCTTCCATCACAAGTGAGCTTAGAGTTTGTTTGTGTATAGAAGTTCCCTCCTTAATTAATCTTACTGGATCCACATTATGTTACCTTTTGGAGAGTTTGCAAGGCCGTTCCATTACTGTGTTCCTTTTACTTGTTGTTCTGTCACGAAGATTTGAGAGTAGTTTGCTTTATAGCTGTTATAGGCTATGTGCATCTGGACAGTTCCTGCTTTGTTTCCAATATTCCATGGTTTTCCAAAGAAAAATTACTTTATAACTATTCAAACTAAAACTCCTTCCCAGCCGAAACCAGGAGATTATTTCTAAAATAAGTACTATCAGCAAGATAGGACATATTAGTGGATGTTTGAAAATATGATATACCTCATAGCATACTTTAAATATTATTATTATCCTTTTTTGCAACTCCTGAATTACTAAGCAGTTTATGTATGGTGCTGGATGTTTTATGGAGGATGCTTTACAAAGGCTATGCAGCTCTTCAGGATGAAGAATAGAGAAGTATCTTCAATGTTTATTGAAAAGAGAGATTCAAGATAATTATTATAACTGATAACTTGCACCTGCTTCCTTTTTTTGTTTCTCCTTTTTATTTGCTGTGCCTCTCTGTTGCTTTAACTCTCTTAAAGAGCTTGTGAAACTCTTTATAGTATATAATCTTCATTTCTCACTCTTCAATGTTTTGTTAAAGCAGTATGAAGATGCTTTTTGTTTCCTTTATGATAGTTAATCAACTGAATAAACCTAAGGCCAAATAGTATTTTTAAACTAATCGGTTCAGTATGATGATTATTCATGATAATCAGCGCAATGTGTTTATTATTGAATGAAACTTTTTCAAAGGTATGTCAGTTTTGCAACGTTAAAAGAATGTATGATTCTCATAGCAAAGGTGTCAATTTGCAGTCTGGTCTCCTCTTATTTCATGCAGTTGTTAGCAGGATAACTGAGCCTCAGAAAACATGGTGAAGAAACATAAAAGGTGGACACAGCAAAACATAGAACCACCTAAATCTAAGTCAAACACTGGCAAGTCATACCCTGGCTGCACTGTGGTGGGTAGAGAAATTAATATGCAAACGAACTTTATTGCATGGTGGCTTAAACATGTTGTAAATTATTTTGTTGAGTATTTCAGTTCAAGTTCATATCCTAAAACCCATTTTTGCTGTCTTGTGACTATTTAGTTTTCATTGTCAGTAGATCTTGCGTACTGCTAATTGGAATACTTCTGAAAAATCCTAAAGCCGTTAAAACAAAACAAAACCCCTAGAAAGGACCCCAAGCAAGTGAACACCAAACAATATTCCTCCTCACAAGATCACACTATTCCTGCATAACAAGCATAGACCAACTGATACATATCTAACCTGTTTGGAAAGATGTCTTATGACTGTGATTCACAGGCTGCTGGAGAACTTGGGAGTTCAAGGTGATAAGGGTTTAGTATTTTTTTCCAAGTATCTAACCACATCAACAAATACCAAATTATCAAAGAAAGAAAGGACACGCAATAAGAAATATTCCATCTATTGTTAATATCCAAGAGTAAATGGAATGCATGCTGTAGTCTGAACCTTAAAAAAAAGGGAAAGTGATCCTTCTGAGAACTAGAAGTGGCTGGAAAGTATTATTGCCGTTTCAGTCTCCTAGTTATTGCTAACACTTTGTGCCAGGAAATATTTATGTTGCTTATAACCTGTTTTTTAGAACTGGCTTGTTGTTAGCTGACTCCATGGTTGTGAGAGATTTTGGTTGTCTTCCATGTAAAGAAAATCTTCCCATTCTATGGTTGACTTGAAAGATTTTCTGGTTCATCTCTTCCTGGTGGTTCTGTGCTAAGACATCTATGAAATTTGATTAGCAGGGTAGCACTTAATGTAGTTTCATCTGGACCTGGTTTGGTGACATGGTTTGCCATATATTACTTAGAAAACTGAACAAGTGTGTTACCTAAGCAAAATCAGAACTAGCTTGATGGATACTAGCTTGATGGATACATTTCGTAATTTCATGCTGATCGTTATTGTCATTTTAAAGACATGGTATATGAAATAGTATCCAGAAGTCTAAAGCAAATCAGAAGTGTAATAATTTGGCACCTTTTATCAGTTATGGACAAGTCCAAAGAATAAACTAATGCAAAAACTATTTTCTCTAAGTCTTGGCGGTAACCCATTTAAGTCATAAACAGAACAGAGTTAAGATTTTGCAGTGCAAAGTTTCTGACTTACACTTCAACACAATAAAAAACGCAGGTTAAGTTTTATAAAGATTATTCCCCAATATGTTAAAAAAATAAAATTAAATTCATAATTACAGTTTCTATGCAATTGGACATATTTGAAGATTTGAACATTTTACTCCACTTTTCCTTGAATTTTCTAGTTAACTTTCTTTTATATATTATATTGTATTCTCTTATCCACAAAACAAAATTGCTCAATTGCAATGTTCTCAATCTCTAACTGTTTATAGCTTTCTACTAAGTTGTATTTTTTTCTGTTTCTGACAGGATGGGCTGAGTATCATGTATATACAGTTCCCTGTGATATTTTGAAAAATATGAGGTGTGAGGGAATAGCATCTAGAATCTTTGTGTTTAGAAAGACTTGTAAAACAAAAGGAATGGCTGAAATTTCAGCAAAACTGGGGACTTCAGGTCTAGCCTGGGCTGTGACTGGGGCTCAGCATTTCCAGTGTGCAGACTGCTTGGCAGCATCTCCTTAAACTGGCTTCAGCTTCCCTTTAATGACAAAGAGTGGGGAGTGTGCTGGGACAGGCACAGTTAATGCCATATGGTATTAGAAACAAGATAACTGAGTGTTCCTCAAGTGGTAGTGTTGCTAGAGAAATGCAGTGTAGCATTTTTGATAACTTAAATTCACAGGCTAAAATTAAATAGCTCCTTAAATATGTACTATAAAGGACGTAATAATACTGGATGATCCCTGAGGAATTATTTAGTATGTTCAGCAATCAGCTTAATAGTATAGAATCGTTAAGGTTGGAAAAGACCTCAAGGATCATCAAGTCCAACCGTCAACCCAACACCACCTAACCCACTAAACCATGTCCCTAAGCACCACATCTACACGTTTCTTGAACACCTCCAGGGATGGTGACTCCACCACTTCCCTGGGCAGCCTGTTCCAATGCCTGATCACTCTTTCAGTGAAGAATTTTTTTTCTAATATCTAGCCTAAACCTCCCCTGGCTGTTTTATTAAACCAAGTGAAGTACAGAGATGCAAAAGCGTTCTTTCAAGAGACATCCTGACACACTCCTGCGCATGTGGTTGTGGCTAGATTTTCTTTTTTTCTGTTTCAATCATCCTTGAGTTCCTTTGTGACTAAAAATTAGTAAGTCCAGGACCAATATTTACTCTGCTTGTGGCTGTGATGGGTTATTAGCAAGAGCAGTAAAATTCATCTTTGTGAAGGAATCACAGAATCACAGAATCACAGAATCACAGAATGTTAGGGATTGGAAGGGACCTCGAAAGATCATCTAGTCCAATCCCCCTGCCGGAGCAGGAACACCTAGATCAGATCGCACAGGAAGGAGATCACCACTGGGCTATTAATGGCTTATGGAGAACTTAGTGAATCTGTCTGCTGCAGTTATTGAATAACTGTACATGGGATTTCTGAGAGAAGAATAAATCCCCTTCACTTCTGAAAGCATGTTCATTACTTACAGGAAAGAAGGAAGGAAGAAAAAAGGGAGAAGGAGAACAAAACCTAAACAAAGACACAGAAGATTCTTTAATAATCAAAGGATCTATGACTTATTTACTCAGTAACAAAAGACAGATGTCCCCAAAAAAATCCCCAGTGTTGGGACTGGGGGTTGAAAGACAAAATAAAGAAGGAATTGATTGATTAGACTGTCCTTAGCTGTTATGGTAATGGGAGCAATTACCACATGCCCTTTCCCTCTCTTTCNAGGAATGGCTGAAATTTCAGCAAAATTGGGGACTTCAGGTCTAGCCTGGGCTGTGACTGGGGCTCAGCTTTTCCACTGTGCAGACTGCTTGGCAGCATCTCCTTAAACTGGCTTCAGCTTCCCTTTAGTGACAAAGGGTGGGGAGTGTGCTGGGACAGGCGCAGTTAATGCCATATGGTATTAGAAACAAGATAACTGAGTGTTCCTCAAGTGGTAGTGTTGCTAGAGAAATGCAGTGTAGCATTTTTGATAACTTAAATTCACAGGCTAAAATTAAATAGCTCCTTAAATATGTACTATAAAGGACGTAATAATACTGGATGATCCCTGAGGAATTATTTAGTATGTTCAGCAATCAGCTTAATAGTATAGAATTGTTAAGGTTGGAAAAGACCTCAAGGATCATCAAGTCCAACCGTCAACCCAACACCACCTAACCCACTAAACCATGTCCCTAAGCACCACATCTACACGTTTCTTGAACACCTCCAGGGATGGTGACTCTACCACTTCCCTGGGCAGCCTGTTCCAATGCCTGATCACTCTTTCAGTGAAGAATTTTTTTTCTAATATCTAGCCTAAACCTCCCCTGGCTGTTTTATTAAACCAAGTGAAGTACAGAGATGCAAAAGCGTTCTTTCAAGAGACATCCTGACACACTCCTGCGCATGTGGTTGTGGCTAGATTTTCTTTTTTTCTGTTTCAATCATCCTTGAGTTCCTTTGTGACTAAAAATTAGTAAGTCCAGGACCAATATTTACTCTGCTTGTGGCTGTGATGGGTTATTAGCAAGAGCAGTAAAATTCATCTTTGTGAAGGAATCACAGAATCACAGAATCACAGAATCACAGAATGTTAGGGATTGGAAGGGACCTCGAAAGATCATCTAGTCCAATCCCCCTGCCGGAGCAGGAACACCTAGATCAGATCGCACAGGAAGGAGATCACCACTGGGCTATTAATGGCTTATGGAGAACTTAGTGAATCTGTCTGCTGCAGTTATTGAATAACTGTACATGGGATTTCTGAGAGAAGAATAAATCCCCTTCACTTCTGAAAGCATGTTCATTACTTACAGGAAAGAAGGAAGGAAGAAAAAAGGGAGAAGGAGAACAAAACCTAAACAAAGACACAGAAGATTCTTTAATAATCAAAGGATCTATGACTTATTTACTCAGTAACAAAAGACAGATGTCCCCAAAAAAATCCCCAGTGTTGGGACTGGGGGTTGAAAGACAAAATAAAGAAGGAATTGATTGATTAGACTGTCCTTAGCTGTTATGGTAATGGGAGCAATTACCACATGCCCTTTCCCTCTCTTTCATCCATGGCACTGAATAATATTATCTCTAATATTTGTGTGATTTAATGGTAGTGAAAAAACTACACAAACCATCATTTTTGAATCACCACATTATGTTAAATTCAAAAGTGTTATAAAATTAGCATAGATTGAAATGGAGCTGATTGTTTCACTGACTATGCTTTTCTTTCTTGCTTTTAAGTTAATACATATAGGTGTTCGTGGAGTTTATTTCTCCCTAGGATGATGTTTTTCAAACCTTGCCATTTACCTAAGTAATCACTCTATTTTCATTTGGTGGTAAATGCAGCTATATGAAAACAGGGAGATGAGATTACTGACCCATAACCAACTATACTGCCATTTTTAAAGCTTTTGTTTTCCCATTAAGCTATCCTAATCATCCTTGCATTTCTTCTTAAGCTTCTGTGCACAGCTGAAGTCAAGGAGAGCATGGTCCAAATGGCTGATTGTGGGTTTTGTTCTCGACTGTACTGGGATGTTCTTACTCTCAAGAAGTTCACGAGCTCAGGTCTATCTAGCATCCCTGATTACATTTGCAGGGGTAGCCAGAGTACTTTTCAGTGTTCAGTGACATCTATACATTGTGCAAGAAAAAATGAAACAGAAGAGAATATTAAATACATGTAACAAGGGTTAACTTACTCCTGCAGTCCTTAGAATAAAATTTCTTTGGCATGTATTATTGTTTTGCACAACTACAAACATAACACCCTTTGTTAACTGAAATAAATAAGCATCTGTGTTTAATTATCAATTATGCAACATATAATCCTCTGTACATCTTCCCCAACAGTTGTTTTATCATCTCATGCATCATCATCACAAAATCTCAATTTTTAAGTTTCCTCAGCTACTACTTTCTACTGCTTTCAGAAGATCTTGATTCAGTGTTGGCAGGTCAAACAAAACCAGTCTTTTCAGTTACAAAGGAGGAAAAAATGCTTACTTAATTTCTAAACATGCTAATTCTAAATAACAATACACCAAATAAATGCAAAATTAGAATTTTCATTCATGTATAAAAAGTAGATTTTTTTCCATGAAACATACAGCTGATAAAAAACAAATCACTATTTATTATAATTAGCCAAATATAAATAGCCAAAATAAATGTGCAGCTTTAAAATATTTGCAGTTCTGAATGTTGTTCTGGTATACACAGATAGCTATGTAAGAGTTTTAGGGGTTTTGTTTTGTTTTTAAAGATTAAAAATACCTTAAACTCTGAAGGTAAAATATAGTTGCTAATCACCTCAAGACAATTTTTGAAGCGTACTAAGTGGTATGCTTCATTTATATGTGGTTCTCTCACTGCCTTTTGGTATGCATGCATATAGGGATGCATACTTTTAGACCAACTGTCTGGCTTTTGCTAATGCAATTAATGAGCTAAAAGGTTTTTAAAAGCTAGGTTAAATTTACACTTGGAATAGTAGCACATAGGAAATGTTTTGAATAGTAGTGTCTAAATAGAGAATTGTAGTTCACAGGAAACTGCCCAAATACTGTATGATTTTAGGCTGGCCTAAAAATTTTAGGCTGAACTTCTTTCATGTATTTTAACCTTTATGTGCATGTAAAAGAGAGATGTTGAACTGAACAAAAGGTAAATAAGAGACAACAGATCTTTTAGAAGATCAGCTTCTAAAATGTGAGTGTAACTGAGAGTTTCACATTTCCTACCCACCCACTGTCTACCTACTTAAGCCAGGACTAACCCTACACACTACTGTTTCTCCAACGTTGCAGCCCAGCAGAGCACCTCTCCTCATTGGCCTGACACTTGGATGAGGAAGTTGTCTTTGATACCATGCAGAAGCCCTCTGTATTGCTTATGCCCTGCTGTGTTGTCCCTCCAGCAGATAATGGGGTAAAGTCCTTCATGAGGACCAGGGCCTGTGAATATGCGACTACTCATATCTGCCTGTAGAGGGCCTCACCCAGTTGTTCTTCCTGGTCAGGTGACCTTTAGCAGACAGCAACTACGATGTCATCTTTGCCTGTCCTCTCTTTAATCATCACCCATAAGCCCTCAGTTCGCTCGTCATCATCTCCAGGTAGAGCTCCAGGTACTGGGGGCCCCCAATATAAAGAAGACTTGGACCTGTTGGAATGAGTCCAGAGGAGGGCCATGAAGATGGTCAGAGGGCTGGAGCGCCCTCCTATAACGACAGGCTGAGAGAGTTGGTGTTGTTCAACCTGGAGAAGAGAAGGCTCCAAGGAGACCTTCTAGCAGCCTTCCAGTACTTAAAGGGGCCCACAGGAGAGATGGGGAACCACTCTTTATCAGTGAGTATAGGGATAGGAGGAAGCTGAAAGAGGGTAGATTT
>VZTO01009907.1:0-64816 GCA_013400615.1 Syrrhaptes paradoxus
TTAATCATTCTCCTCTTGGAAATGTTTGCTAGAAAGTAATAACAGTGGTGATAGATGCTATGGAAACCCCATCAGTTCAAAGTAGACACTCCTTTCCTGATTATAAGTCATAATGAAAGGGATCTGGATTTGTTCATCAAAGGATGAGCAGATAAGTTTGTTGCTGATAACCCAAAATAATTTTGGGTTATTTTGCTGGGCGGAGGTGACACCAAAATACTGGGTTTTAACAAACCTGGTTTAAGAATTTCTGAAAGCGAGAAGACAATTCAAACAAAAATTGCAAAGCAGGTGGTGGCATCATGTGCCTCTGTCTAACAACTTACTCTGTTCTGTTTGAAATATGTTGGAAATATGCTTGGGTAGTGGAGGGAAGAGGAAGTATTGCTTTTTAGTAACTTGATATTTTTTTATATTCTTTCATATGCTTAGATGATCTATAGCCAGTGTATCCTGAAGATAATCACCCTTTCAAACTAACCTCCAGTTCAGTATACCTTACGATAGGGACTGTGGAACAAACAGCTGAGGAAACATGCACCCATTAAAGTATACACTGTAAATCTGATTTCCACATTCTTCACTCAGTTGCCTGATCTGCTTTACTGGAGCTCTCTTTTTAGATGAAAGTATTATTTATAGGGAAGTAGAAATTGCCTCAATCTGTTCTTCCCTTTTTATAGTGATCTTGTAAATGGGTTGGTGGCATTGATGAACAGCAATGTCAGCAGTCCTGTCAACTTGGTGAGTATGAGAGCTCCACTCTTCTGTGGTTACTATGTAGTGGCCAGCATCACCTCTATTTTTCTCCTTGTCACTGACACTGATTTCTAGAAGAAATAAATGGAGTAGAAAAGTTCTTGCCATTTTCAATAAGGTATTCTTCTATGTATTCCCTTTATAAATAAGAAGAGTGAGTCCCTAAGTGTTGAGATTTCTTAGTTCCAAGAACAGGATAAATTTGCTGGAGTTTTAAATTTGTTTTGGCAAAAAGATCTATGTAATTAGAATATGGGGAAAAAAATGAACAAAATGGNAAAAAAAAGGATATTTAATTCTGCGGGGCAATTGTTCACTAGATTTTCCTTTTACTATGGCCATAAATTAATTTCTATGTTTCTATCTAAATGCTGATATCCAACCTCATCACACGTGTTTTGTCTCCGGAAACCTCTATGCTTAAATCTATAGGTACCTAAATGTTCAGCTTTAGGTCAAATGATGTAGTAAGAGGAGTTTGGCAACAGGGAAGGCTAGGGATGGAGAGAATTGAGGCTGATGAAGGTGGGCTTATGCTAACAGGAAGCTTTCAGCATTTTGTTCTGAAGTGTTGATCAGGAGTTCACATGCAACTTCGTTAAAAAAAACTGAGAGTTAAATAAAGGAATACTGTGTAGGAAAGCAAGTAGCTTTTTTATATATTGATATGTAAGCTGTAGTAAATGTGGAAGCAATTGTTTGCAGCTAAATTAGTTTGGTTTCCTAACTTTGGATGAACTGAGAATTTGGCATACTTCATGAAATAGTCTGTCCTCAACTCAGCAACGTCCTTGAATCCAGATTTCAAACAGATGATGGGGTTGTGTGGGCTGCTGAGTGGGTATATGCCTTTACTGTGACAGAGGTGCATTTCCCCATTCTTTGCAGACTGATATTTTTAGACACCCCCCTGCATATACTGAATTACCAAGACAAATGTAATGGAGGGCAACTTTTCTAATGAGTATGGAGCTTATCAAGTTTACATTTTTTTTCATCAAAGTAGGAATAAGGCATAGCTTTTTCAGAGCTTAACATGACTCTTAGAATTGGTGTTTAATTGCTATTGTAATGAATATCTCTTCTATTTGTAGGGAAACCCAGAAGAGCACACTATCCTAGAATTTGCCCAGTTAATTAAAAAACTTGTTGGTGAGTATGATAAGTAATTCCTAGTAAAGTTTATGCAGTACTTACTGTCGTTAGATGAAGATTACTTGATTAGTATGTGTAATACATGGATAATTTAATTGGTCTTCGGATTTCTTAATAACTTTATCAAAGGCATTTAATTGTATCCTGATCATATAATTAAATGTCAATAAGATAATCCAAATCCTTTCAATTGTATGTGAAATTTTGTATGAACAGTAGAAGGGATACATTCTTTCTTTGTACATGTGCAGTCTATACCAATTACTTTGTATAACGTTTATGCATTTTTTAGCTTTGTTTTGGCACAAGGACAATACATAAATGACATGTAAAACACATGAATGAAAAGGTCTTGCATACCATCTTAGCTGAAATATGGATACTTCAGCAAGGTGATTCTTCGCAATTTTGCAGGCTGTTCTCCTTCAACCAGCATTAAAAACCTCATGCTGTGGTGGCAGTCTTTCTCTACTTTTTCACTGATCTCCTGGTGACTCTTGCAAGGACTGTCAGCACCTCCCTTGTATGGAGCTGGGAAGAAATCACTGTGGCTTTCTCTTCATTCTTGCTTTGATACCTGTAGCAAATCAAAGTTCTGAAGAATGGAAGCAAATGGCTGTGCTTAGTCTAGTGCAGCTTCCTAATCAGATGAAACATACTGGTGCCATTAGCCAAGGGTTTTTAGTCTATAGATTTCCAGCAGTGCTTCTGAAGGATCTGAAAAAGACAAGTTCAAACATACAGTACAGAAGCCGATGCATGTGATGTTTCTAATAGAGGACTGTCACCTCTCGAAAACATCTATGATTCCACGGGTCAGGGAAATGAATTGAAAATCACAGCACCAAACCCAATGAGGCACATAGAATAATTGTTACCTCCATTTGTCTGTTCACAAACCACTTGATCTGATTCAGTCCACCTGGAGACATGGTTTAATTCTGCATTCATAAAATCCCACAGTAACATGGCATGTAAACTATGCTAGATTTGGTTAGAAAAATTGTCCTGTTTGTGTATTGTCATGAGGAACAGCAAGTACTATGCTGGTTCTTTAGATCAGACTGAAGAGTATGGGCAAAGAGTAAGTGAAGTCCTTTTACAATACAACAGTGCTAACAATCACAAAATGGTTGAGGTTAGCAGGCACCTCTGGGGGACATTTGGTCCAACCCTTCTACTCAAGCAGGGCCACCTGTAGCTGGCAGTGGCCCAAGACTGTGTCCAGAGTGCTTCTGAGTATCTTCAAGATGGAAACTCTGCAGCCCCACTGGACAACCTGTGCCAGTGCTGGGTCACCCTCACAATAAAACAGCATTTCCTGATGTTCAGAGAGAACCTCCTGTTTCAGTTTGTGCCCATTGCTTCTGGTTCTGTCCCTGGGCACCACTGAAAAGAGCCTGGCTCCATCTTCTTTAGTCCCCCTATCAGGTATTCGTACACATGGATGAAATCCCCCTGAGCCTTCTCTTCTCCAGGCTGAACAGTCCCAGCTCTCTCAGCCTGTCCACATAGAAGAGATGCTCCAGTCCTTTCACCATCTCCATGTACTGGGGAGCCCAGAACTAGGCTGAGCCCTACAGATGTATCTCACCAGTGCTGAGTAGAGGGGAAGGATCATCTCCCTTGACCTGCTGGCAGTACTTCTCCCACTGCAGCCCAGGATACTACTTGCTTTCTTTGTGGCAAGGGCATGTTACTGGCTTGTATTCAACTTGGGTGAAGGACCCCCAAGTCCTTTCCTGCCAAGCTGCTTTCCAGCTGGTTGACCCCCAGCATGTACTGGTGCCTTGGGTTTGTTCCTCCCTGGCTGCAGGACTTTGTGCTTCTTGTTGAACTTAATGAGGTTCCTGTCAGCCCTTTTCTCCAGCTTCCTTTCTTGAGGTCTCTCTGGATGGCAACACAGGCCTCAGCATTGACCTGGTATTGATCCCTGGGGTACACCACTAGTTACCAGCCTCCAAACAGACTTTGTGTCGCTGATCACCACACTCTAGGCCCAGCCACGCAGCCAGTTATCAGTCCACCTCACTGTCTGCTCATCCAGCGCTCAATAAGGATGTTACAGGAGACAGTGTCAAAAGCCTCCCTGAAGTCAAGGTGGATGATATCCACTGCTCTGCCCTTGGCTGCTGAAGCAGTCATTTCATCACAGAAGGTTATTAGACCGGTCAAGCATAACTTCCTTTTTGTGAATCTCTGCTGAAGTATTTGTGAAATGCTTTGTGAGTCTGTGTTGCTGTGGGACAGCTGGTTCACCCAGCTGTTGCAAGCAGTGCAGCTGTGTCTGTGGAAAGCATTTCAGTGGTAAAATTATGAAGTGGAAAGCTGCAGAAAAACTTGATGCTCCAATAGGTAGGAAAGATGTAAATGCAAAGCATAGTGAATTTTGTGTGATAACACACAGTCTCTTGTTTAATTAATAGGCAGTGGGAGTGAAATCCAGTTTCTCTCAGAAGCGCAGGATGACCCTCAGAAACGAAAACCTGACATCAGAAAAGCCAAGTTATTGCTTGGTTGGGAACCCGTGGTATGTACAGCTGGATTACTGTTGTTGTGTGCAAATTTTTGCAGGGAAAGGACCGTGGGAATTTTTTGGGGGAGGACCATGTGATAATGGTATGTTTCAGTTATCAGAATATCTCCTTAACACAATCTCCAGGACAGTTGTTTCAAAGGCTGTCTCTCATATGTTGCCCTAGCTCACGAGTCAAGAACTGCTGGGTAAGATTGTACGGATTGTGCCATGTGGAAGAGCAGATTAGCATTTGTAATAGACTTAAGTAGAAAAAAATAATTGTTAGGATAGGCATTTTAACTTTTTCACGTGCATATTATGAAGTGTCTGCCTTTCTGTAAGCCCAATGAATCCTTTAAAATATGTGGTACATAGTTACGCAGCTAATGAGTTTGCTGTTGTTGCTTCAGTCCTCATTCCTGTTTTGCTGTGGTAATATGCATTATGGAAGGAAAAAATTCCTTTTATTTAATTAAAATATTTTTAGAAAATCTTTGGAGTAGGACTATTTTCAAGCTGATCATTGCAGCCAAAAAGGTTGTTTGGATTAATAGGGAGAAATACGAGCACTAGAAAAATGTTCTGAGCTTTAGAGGGTTTTTTTTAAAGAAATATGTGAAACTCGAGCAAAACAGAAGGTAACCAGAGAGAGAGATGACACTTTTTTTATTCTGGTGGACTGAAGTAAACCAGAGTAAGAAGCTCTTATTTTGGACTACAGATATCATATGTAGAGATATTCAAGGCTTGTTATTGATAAGCTCATAAACGCGCTCAGGGTTAGCTCACCACCCACAATGTCTGTCCACCTCTAAAGCTTAGTTACCAGCCATCTGAGGTGATGTCAAGATAGTGGTGGTTCTGCACAGCAAATACGCAAGAAATGCAAAATGCCCGTTGTTGCTGTTTTTTTCTTTTCTCAACCTTTTTGGTGAAGTTAACTGTGCAAGTGTATAACCAGGCATAGCTGATGGTAAGAGCTGGTTAGTTTGGGGAGGTAAGGACTGCTTAAATCCCCAGAAAGGGTGTGACTTTCTTAGCCAGCTCCCCATTCTAGCTAGCGCAGTGGTTTGGGGGCTTTTTTAGATTTGCAGACAGAAATCTTTCCAGGAAACATGTGAACCTGTCTAGTAAATGTAAGCCTATTAATAGAAAAAGGTTGCTCCAGACCCTTCTGAAAAGATTCCCAGAGGCACCAAATATTAATAGGCTGTGCCTGAAAGCACGAGGACAATGGCAAGTGTTACTGTGACAAAATGTTTAAAACAGTTTACTTTTATACTTCTGATCATCTGTGTGTGGCACAGTCAGTACCAAAACTTCCTCTGAAGTAGTGGTACAGTCTTGGTACATCAAGGCAAGTAGTTTTTGTTCTGTTATTTTATCCTCCTGTACTGATGATGGTATCAGCAAGCATGTCAGAGCATATGGCTCCTGAGAAAAGTGGGTAATATTTCCATTGTTCCTGTCTGCAAATTTTAGTGCTTAGGCATAGAATACGAAGAATTACAATTACTTGTATAGGATTTAAGAATATCAAATGGCCCTCTAGATGTTAATTTGTATCCCTTTTTCTGTATATCAATGGAGCACTGAAGAAATAAAAACTAAAAAAAAAAAAACCCACCATGGGTGGTATATACCATTCTGTGAGATTCTGTGGAAGAGGATCTTTAATCATTAAAACCAGAATGGGCTTAGACTTCTGTGTGCTTGTCTCTTTCAACGTATTATGAATTGAGAGTAGAATTATGTGAGTCTGTTTTGACACTAAACAGACCAATCGTAAACATCTGAGATTTTAAATTTGGGTTTTTTTTGACTTACTGTATCAGAAAATATATCTGATGTTTAAAAGCTAACATGCATTAGCAGTGCAGAGATATAACCAGTATGTGGTGCTGTTAATACTTATATCCTCTAAGAATTAGACTTCCTAGCAGTCTTTTGATAGCTGTATTGAAAAAGATAGTGTTGTGAAAAGAGCTGATGTGAACTGAGAGTGATATGATTCTCCCCTCACTTTTGGGAACAGGTCCCATTGGAAGAAGGTTTGAATAAAGCAATTCATTACTTCCGTAAAGAACTTGAGTATCAAGCGAACAATCAGTATATTCCCAAACCAAAACCTGCAAGGATGAAAAAAGGAAGAACAAGACATAACTGAAGACTGTTAGTTGGACAGGAAATTCCCTGCTTGACGTTTGACGGATGTAATTTTTTTTTTTTTTTGAGAGAGAGAGACTTTGAAACAGGTATCATGAAGAACAAACTGGAATTTCATTCTGAAGCTTGCTTTAAAGAAGTGGATGTGCCTAAAAATAACAAATATTCCCCTTCCCCTGCAAATCTTGCCTTGCACTTTTTAAATCTGTCTTTTTATGTAAAATAGAGTAGGAGCATCTTTTAGTATCTTCAAGTTTTATATCTTGCTGTGAGATCATTTTGTTGTGACTGTCCTTGACAGTTTTATTTACTGGTTTCTTTGTGAAGCTGAAGATAAACACAAATGGGATGGAAAATGCCAATTTATTTATAAAATGGGTACTATAAAATATGAGATGTTCTACTATGCATAAGAAAAAAGCTAGTGGTATTGTCAGGTGAGAGATACTGACATCTAAGTATAGAGGAGTTTAAAAGAATTCTGTATGAGAGCTTTATGTATTCTTTAAAGGAGAGATTTTTTCAAGGGTTTAGCTTTAGTTGTACACTTGAATTTGAGATATTTTCATTGATTACCATGAATAAGGATATTTTGAATCACTACTGTGTTGTGCGTACTCTGGGAATAAAGTTAATGTATTATTGGTTACAGTGGTTGAATATGCTATTTTAATAAAATATTGAAACTTCTATTTACTAGTTTCGGGGTTTCACTGTGGGTACTTCTCTGGCATTACGCATCTTTGCATTTATTAATTCGAAAGTAACAGTCTGTAAATAATTGGCTGAAAGTTAATAACATTGGTCTGTCATTGCTTGTCTCTTAATAGATATATAGGAAGCACTGCAGGATGTCTGTTGAAATAGATTGGACAAAAAACTTAGTGATTTATTCCAGTTAAGGTAGTTGATAGTGATGCAGGGGTATAAGATTTTCTTTAAACCATAGACTCTTAACTTCATCCTCCCTAACTGGGGACATCCTTTTATTTTAAGCAGTTACTGAATTGTCAGTAAATGCTTTCAACTGTGATAACTGTGCCTGTCATCTTAACAAAAAAATCCCCAACCAACCAAAAAAAAAAAAAAGGTCCAGTTCCCCTTTATTTTTAATAAATAAGAGTANTCCCCTTTATTTTTAATACCTAAGGGTGCATATCTAGGAGGGGAGATGGCAGAGAGTTTTTAAAAGGTAGTGCTGCTCAAAATTGAAAATTCTAAGTCTCATCAAGCAAAATGGCTTAGCTTTATGTTAATTAAAGCTTGATGTTTCATTAGCTTTTGAGTATCTTTAGGTTGATGTTCAAAGTGGGAGTTACCTGTATTGATGATTTAATGCCCAGATCCAGGGAGGACTCTGGGAGCAGTGTGGTGTCCAGGCCCCTTGTCGTACTGTGCCATCCGCCAGAGCCTTCCAATGCTTGAAAGGCTTGGAGTCCCATCCAGTCTGCCTGGTAAAGTTCCCTAGGACTCCAGCAACGATGGGGCTGTTGCATTTGTTTGTGTGCCCCACCTGGATGAGGTCTGCAGTGATCCTTTTAGGACAAAACGGTTTCTACCCTGTTCACGTGCGTAGGTTTTCTTCCCGGGGAAATCTGCCAGGCAGCTAAGATGGGGAGTCAAGGAGCCAGTTCCCTGTCTGCACTTGGTGGTGAAATGTAGGTATTATGCATTGCCTCCATCTTTTCACAGCTGAGCAGCTTGAGGTCTGCTTTTTGTTTGAAGCCTTTTTCTGGGTACTTGATCTGGGCATTTATTCCATATTAAATCACCTGAAAAGTATACTGTGGTGTGTGTGCTCCAAATGTGCCTGTAACCTATCATTACTACAAAGCACAGCCTCGTACTCAAAAGCACAGCTGGATGTATGTGAAAGTAGTGACCACTTCTTTAATAGTTCTGTGGTGAGAACTGTTAATCAGCTCCCAGCATGCTGTTTTTAACACTTAAGCTCTAGATTACATGTGGGGGAAGGTGTTCTTTCTTCTTATATTTCACTCCTCATGCAAATTGTGCCATTAGATGCCAAAGCATCTGTGAAGAGGTGGTGCACAAGCGTGCAACCCTAGTCCAGCATTTAGAACAGCCGTTGAGGGGGGGAAAAAGGGGAGCTGTGGGTGCCAGCAGTTACTTCCAGGACTGTTTTTCATTTAATCCAATTACTTCAGTGCAAAATATGTAAACTTTACTGGAACAAGGATGCTTCTAGAGACTAGGACAAAATGTGCATGTTAAAAAAAAAACCCCTCAGGAAACCTGAACGTATGGTTACTACAGATATGAATTTAAAAGTTTTTTAGGTTACTTCACAGCCTGACCTCCTTCCTAAAAGAGCAGATAAGAGAGAGGACAAATGGCTGGTACCAGTACAACCCATCTGTGAGTATGTGGCATGCCTCCCACTGGGCCTGAGTGACAGACTGTATTGATTTGCTGCTTTCCTTGTACTGTTTCTAGCTTTTGTTTCAGAGGTTCCTGGTTCAGTCTCTGTATTCTTTCTAAATAGAATCTTTCAGAAACAGCGGCTGAGGCAGGTATTGCCTTTTGTGTTTGAAGCCAATGCCTGACCTTCTAGCTGATTCGAAAAGCATGAATTGTGGGTGTTAAAACAGTCTGCTGGTGCTTAAGACTGAAAATCTGGGGTAATTTCAAGTTTGGTCTGGTCTGAACTGAGTCTTGGAGAAGGCAGATGAGGGTTTGCATATTGCTGCTCTCTGCTCCCATCTGGGTTTATACACTGTGGAGGTGTTCAAGGCCAGGCTGGATGAGGCTTTGAGCAACCTGGTCTAGTGTAGGGTGTCCCTGCCCATGGCAGGGGTGTTGGAACTTGATGAATCTTAAGGTCCTTTCCAACCCAAACCATTCTGCGATCTCAGAAGGAGAGAGAAGGCATCAAGTTTGCAGGGAACCACAGGTACCTCTTCAGAACAGCCACTTTTGATGGAGGGTGGTGGAATACAGCATGGAAAGCTTGGAAACATAGAATTTGGGTTTAAGTGAAGCCATTTCCATGCCTGAACACAACATATTGTATTTTTTTTTCTTTTTTTTTTTTTTTTAAGAAATTTGAGAATTGGAGTTTTCTGCTGTCACCTGGCCAGGCAGACATGGTAAAACTGACATGAGCAGGCTTGAGGTGCTTATTTAGTCACAGTGGTCTGCACAAGCAGGCAGCTCAACTGGTGTTAGATGCAAGTCCTCCTCTCTGTGAGGAATATGCAATGTAACAGAGGCCTGTGGCCAGCTTGGAGAGATGCTGCAAGGCATCCACTGCTGTGGATTCCCTGAACCTCACAAGGAGGACCACTCTTCCTGCTAAAAGTTAACACAGTGAGAAGTCCACAGTTGCATTTTATTTAAAAAAAACAAACGTGATGTACTTTCGCTTTATTTCTATATGTAGGCTGTTTGGATACTTTGTAAACCACATTGCTGATCTACAGACAAGCTATAGTGAGGCTGGCGACCTAATTTATTTTAAGGAGTTCCATGAATGTATAGTCTAGAGAAGCCTCATGTCCCTCTTTAGCTTAGATTTTTTTTGCTATGTGGGGAAATCATGATCTGACAGTCTTCCTGTGTCTAGAGTCTTCGCAGATTCTCTTAACCTATAGACTCTGTCGAGTTTAGTAGCCAGTGAGCTCCCTGCCCTCTGGGCATTTATGAATGTTTCTTGGTCATCTGTTTTTTTTCAAGAAACTTCTAGAAATGTAAGATATTTGAAAAAAAATTCACTTCTGTCAGATTGGGTTGGAATTGAGTTTTAAAGCAGAGAGAAAGAGGGAAGGGATGTGGGGGAAGACACAAACACAATTGCATAAATCCGTTAGCCTTGGAGAACAGGCTACAGAGGGCAAAATGGGGCTTTGATTAGTGTGATGGATGGTGCTAGTCCCCAGGCTTTTATCAGTATTGAGTTTAATGCTACTTGAGGGCAAGAAGTCCTTGAAGGTTTGTAGAGGCCGATCAGAGAAGACCTGTCCACAGGAAGATGCTTTGTTAATAGCAAGGGAAATGTGTACTCAGCATTGCTAGCCCTAACATCCATACGTCATCCCCCAAAATCAGTGGGAATGCAACCACCACAAATTCATAGTTGCTCTGTTGTGACCATTTCCCGGCACATGGATTACAAGTGGTAGGAGAAGGGAATGCCTTATTCATGGCTCAGACCCCTTGCAGCTACCAGGAACAGCAGCAATAGCTCTGGCCAAAAGCAGGGCTCCTTTTGTGTGGCAGGAGGTTCCTGAATGCAATTCCATATCCACAGAGAGATTTTTCTGAAATAACAATTCATATTTCTTGCAATAAACAAACTCTGGTTCTCTATTCCTTTTCCCAGACCCTTTCCTTCTCTCACTTGCCTATTCCATAACAGCAAACATGGCAACAACGTTTTGTCTGCCTTGTTTTGTTGCCATTTACAGCTTGGAAGAAGCAACAGCTGGTTCATTCTTGTTATGTTTTGCCTAGTTTCTGACATGCTTTTCAGCAAGGAGGGGGATCCTCTGAATGCCTTGGTCCATGCCATGGCTGAAGCAGCTGGAACGTCCAAAATACGTAGCCACAGGGAACTGTGAGGTGGCCTGAAGAGCTCTATCCACCTCACTACAGAGAAAGCTGTTTTGAGCAAGGAAGCCTACATCTTCCATTCAGGAAACAGTCCTCGGGTAAAAGTGTCCAATGCCCCATCCCCAAAGTGTTTGTTACAAGTGGGACCTTCAAGGGAGTGAAAGCCAAAAAAAAAAAAAAANGTTATGTGATGTCAATGCCGGGATGGCTGGGGATTATGATGATGTGAAGCACTCTGTGCTGTCTGCACAGCAGAATGGACAGGCTGGGAGGGGGTGCACAGTTTTGTCTGTGTTTTTGGGACAGAAACAGTCAAAGTAAATTACCTTTGTTAATGTAGTTCACTTGGAAGACTCTGTACATATTTGACCAACTATTTTTTCTGTTAGTTCTCTTTGCCCAAGCCTGTGATGGCTCATGCCTGCTTGCTTTGTGGCTTACTGCACTTCAAGTCAGGTGGACCCATCTGCAAAAAGGAGGGTGCCCTCCCCTCAGAGCCTTGCGGTGGCTTGACCCCAGCCAGCACCTGAGTACCCTCACAGACAGTCAACCCCTGCCCCAACAGGACAGGGGAGAGAATAAGAAAAGCAGAAGTGAGCAAACTTGAGGGCTGAGATAAAAGCAGTTTAACATGTGAAGGAAAGAAGGAAAAAAAACCCAAGTGGTACAAATGCCACTCACCATCTCCCCTAAACAGAACCGATGCCCAACCAGTCTCTTGAGCAATGGCTACTCTGAAAGATAAAACCCCCACCCCCTTCTTCCTCTTCCCAGCTTTTATTGCTGAGCGGGATGTTATGTGGTACAGAATATTGGACAGTTGGGATCAGCTGTCCCACCTGTCTCCCCTCCCAGCTTCTTGCCTGCCCCTAGCCTGCCTGCTGCGTGGATAGTGGGGGCAACAGATGAGACCTTCATGTTGTGCAAACA
Source organism: Syrrhaptes paradoxus (assembly GCA_013400615.1). NCBI lineage: Eukaryota > Metazoa > Chordata > Aves > Pterocliformes > Pteroclidae > Syrrhaptes > Syrrhaptes paradoxus. The sequence continues at coordinate 12,101 of VZTO01009907.1, forward strand.
CCCTGTGTTATCAACCCTGTTTTAGTCACAAATCTAAAACATGGCACCATACCTTTTGTTATGAAGAAAGTTAACTCTGTCCCAGCCAGTCCCCCGTACATGGTGGAAAATTTCATTGTGGGGCACAATGTAATGGAAAAGATTTATTTTTTTTTCTCCTAGGGAATCCACAAGAGAGAGATCACAGATTTTGTTGTGAGCCTGCAAGGCACAGAAAGTTGCTGGACTGAGTCAGCCTGCAAGAATGGACACAGCTTACAAAGGCCTAGGGAGGGATGGTATTTATTTACAGCACTTTTTTTTTTATTCTTCCTTATTCTGCAGGTCTGAATTCCCAGTTGTTGTAAATTCTGGGAAATGATGGAAATTATCAGCATGGTTCAAATGTTGCCAAATTCTGCGCACTTTTTTGATAGGGCACAAAATGGAAGTATTCTTCTAGGAATACGTGTTTTCCAACTGCGCCAAGAGTGTGTGCTTGACTCAGAATATGATTATTCCATGTGGGGAATAAAGGGTCTTCTACTGAGGAAACACACCAGTTTAAACCAATTAAACTGGCAAGGGTTCTGCTTAGAGCAAGCGCTCCAAAACCTGGGGGAAAGCTGAATTTTTGCAGCATGTTAGGCTAGCGCGTATCTGTGCGTGCAGAGAAGTGACTAACGTGTTTGTTCAATTTGGCTCCCTCAGCAAAAAGCTGTCTCCCTGGAAGCGTTCCTTCAGGGAGCTGCTTAGTGCTGGGCTGCCTCTCCTGGACACCAGTCCATCGCGCAACGGGGGCTTTAAATGAAAAATTTGGAAATACAGAGTTAAGAAAGAAGTGTAACGAATGGTGTTGTCATGATCCAGCCTTTGGAAACTTCTTGGAAGCTTCAGATGACAGGCAGCTAAAGCATCCATGCGGTCTGTCTTCTCCAACTGCTATAGTTTGCAGTACATGTTTCATTTCTCTTTATCCTGATTCTCCAGCTCCAGAAGTCACGGAGCCAACCAGCCTTCCTCACCTGCCCCTCCCTGGTCCTCTGTGCTTGTCCAGCTCCAGCAGTGCTTTCCCCTACCAACCTCCTCCTGAAGCCCCTTAGCTAAAATCTCCCTCCCAGCCTTCGGTCTGCATGAAGACTTTGTCTACAGTAACGAGAGAGAAGCAGCAACATGGATGGTGTTGCTGTGGCAGGAAAGTTGGTTGAATTTTGGGGTTCTTAACACAACTCTACCAACCAGCCCCCTTTAATCCACTAAATCTCATTAACAAATGTCCAGTCTCTGATGTATTTTGATGCTCAGCCTACTGTGTGTGTATAGATTCCAGTTTCAACTGGGGATAGAGGCAACTTCATGGTAGGAAATTATGTATGGGGACTGTGGTGGATGCTATCTGATCCTAATTTAATTTTAAATAGCTTATTTTGTTGTTTTATGGTGTTTTGAGATAGACTGAAAGCTTGCAGCTAAGTGGAAAGGATGCAAAGGGGAGTATTCATCAAGGATGACCTTTGGGTTATTGTGCCAGGGGCTGGGTAGGAGCCAGTCAGGTTAGATGCTCTGCGTCTCGGCAGTTACTTCTGAAGTCAGGTTTCTGTTTTGAGCCTGAAGAATCCTTTCCTTTCACAGGCTTTGCAGGTAGGCAAGCTTCTCTGCACTGAATTTAGCTTTTGTGAACATCAGTGTCCTTGCCTCAGCAGGATCTGTTGAAGTGCCATGTCACCCAAGTTTGGAGGGCTGTGCGCAGTACGTACAGAAACAGCAGAGGAGGCAACGAGGCAGCGCTTCAGTTGAGAGGAATTTTTTTTTTCTTTTCCTCCAAGAATAGTTGGATTTATTTGTTGACAGAAATCTGCATGAGCAGGCACATATGAAATGCATTGGCTTATATTATGTATTTTCTATGCCAAACTAGATGATACAATGTAATTTTGCAATTGATTGCAGGAAAGCAAATGAAAAAGCCTGTTAAAAAAAGGAATCTGTAGTAATACAATTGGAATTAAACTCGGTGCTACAAACTCTACTAAATAATGGCAACCTGTTTATTGTATCAAAAAAGCTTTATTTCTATTACACTTTCTATATAGTGTACTACTAAGTAATGATAATTAAAAAAAGTCATGGTGCTTTCTTCAAAGCCCAGCAGTTTCTTTACTCTTGCCGTTTATATGAATAAGAGGAAAGCAGGGTCATTCTGCCTGAGGGAGGACTCAGCCTCACCCAGTGCAGCCCTACAGGCACCAGCTCAAGTAGGATCAATGGCATCAGTAATCGTCATAGTTGACACCTGCTCCGTGCCTGAAGGTGTGTGGATTTTGTGGGCCAATTGGTGAATCTTCATCGTAGTGGTGTTGGTAGTAGCCACCATAGTATTCATTACGAGCACGCCCCAAGCTTGTCCAGTAGGACATGTCATCTTCAAATTTCTGCCAAAAAAAAAAAAAATTTTCCAAGCTTGAAACTTTACAACGAAGAAAGTGAAACAGAGGGGTGCAAGATGCTCCTTTTGTCTCTTTCAGAAATTCAGATCCTTTGCATATTTCTCAAAACAAAATCTTTAAATCTAAGGGGGGTTGTGATGAGTACCTCCCTTCTCCATGGAACTATCAGGGTCCCAAGTGCAGGAACTGTCCTGTCCAGCCCCACCTGGGACCCACTCCCACCTCCTCTGCCCCCTGCTTAACCTGAGAGTGCCTGCAGCTGAAACACATGCTGAGCACCTTTAATATGTCTATTACCTTTTCAGCGGTGGACTATAAAAACATTTCAACGTTTTGTACATCAGAGCTTTGGTTCTCTGTTGCCCTGTGGCTTTAGTCACGATGTCTTTGACTGCAAAGTGGGTGCAAAAGGCTTTTGCTTTTTGCCTGTGATCTTTCACTCCCATTTTGCATGGGTAAAAACAAACGTACAGTGCAGCCTTCTAGCTATGGAAATGCAGCAAGCAGTTCAATTCTGCACACAACAGCAGAGGAAAAACTGTGTGCAAGGGTATCGAATACTTGCCAAGCTAAAGCCTTTCCATCTGAATGACTCTTTGGAAATATTTTTTGGCTGAGATTTGAAAAAAAAGTTTTGCAAAATACACAATGGTAAGTATGGCCCGAGTCCTTTGCTGGAACAAACAGTTATTTCATTGTTAAAACTGTGTCTTAATACTCAAGAAAACCTACTAAGTGGATTCATTGTATCCCACAACAGGCCTCATTTCAGGTTTTGAAATGTATGCAGGAACTCAGAGGAGTGCATGGTTTGTCTTTGTTACTTACCTCCTAGTATTTGCCCCCAGTCTTCAGTTTCTGAGGCATAAAACCACTTTTCCCATTTTTCCAATTGCTATTGGGGGAGGGGGATATGGTCATTCTGTTAAAAAGTCACTTTTATCTGCGTAATGTCCAGGAGCAACAAAAAATGCATCTTTCATTATTTCAGCCCAAGCAAAGGATTATTTTTCTAGTTGTTCCAGCTTTGAAAATGAGTGCGTTCATCTTCCAAGCAATCCAAATACCACCAAGGTCCAAAATGGACTCCAGCTTGCCTGTGCTAACGCGATCTCATTAAACACATTCATGCAGCTGACAGAAGCCTAGAATTCAACATCTGTAACTATTTTTACCTCTTGTTAATGTAGAAATTATTCTACATGTGGGACCGCAACAAAATGCACGTTTTTCACCCTATTTCAGCATCTGTTTAGTAGAGCTTTTTGCAGAGCTGGGAACTATTGATTCCACTCCTGTATTTTTACAAATTAACCGTTTTTTAAAAATGTATCCTCATTTGAAGGGAGTTTGGCTGCACATTATCCAATGGTTTTCCTTTCACATTTAAAGTCAAGGCACAGCTGCCCGTGCTCATGATGGTCAGGAGCTGCATGCACCATGGAGGTCCATGCATGCATTAGGTATGTAATGTTAGTGCAATTTCATTGAGGAATGCCAATCACAGCAAGAGTGTTAAAAAGCAAATTGATTAGGTTGAGGCTGCGAAATTAATTTCCTGAAATACAATTGACTGCTTTGGGTCTTGCCACCTATTTCTCAAAGCAAACTGTCTGGTTGCAATTTATTAAGCTTAAGTTCAGTAGCGGGAGAAAACTCCGCACAAGCGTTTAATGTCATTTTTCTCTCTTAACAAAATAATGCAGAAATCTCTAACAAACACAGAGCCCGACCCTTGAAAACCTTCCACTCACCGCCTCGTCGAATCCCAGGTACAGGAACTGCTGGTACCACTGCTGCACGTCGGGCTGGCTCCTGTCCCACAGCTGGCGTCTTTGGCGTCTCAGGCTGCTCAGGAACTCCTTGGCCGCCCTTTCTTTCATTGACACCTCGGGCTTTGAGGCAACAGGGGCTGAAATTTATTCCCCCCCAAAAAAGACATTCCAGGAAATTTTTAGTCAGCCTGAAGCATACTGCACTGAAAAATGTTTCTCGTATCATGCCATTACCTTTGTGCTTGGCAGGGTGATGCGTGTCGCAGCAGGAACAGTAATAAACCCAGGAATCATTGATATAATAGGATTTCTCAGTTACCCTCATTCTCTTGGATTTTACAAAAGCTATTCTGAGCTCAAAGACAGAAGCTAAATAAGGATTTTTTTTTTAAATAAACCTAAAGTGAAAGAGAATGAACACAATGTGTCCTTTGGGGAGAGAACAGGAGACTGGCCTCTGCATGGTGCTGTTGCATAAATGGGAATGAAGAGGAGAGGTGAAGTTAAAAAGCCTGAAGAAGCTGGAGAAACACTGATGACTTCTTAGGGCGAAGGGAGGCACACATAAAAAGACAGATTTTTGAATCTCTTGTGTTTAAAAAAAAAAAAAGGTAGCTTTTAAATAATGTTACTAAATGCCGTGTGTGCCTGAAAATAAAAATCCATCAGGCTTTCATAGCACGCAGCTTGGTGGATGCAGGGCAACACCCTCAACCTGCCAGACCCAGCCATGCCATCTGGCTTGCCCCATGCCCAAGAGGCAGGCAGTTTGCTGGGCCTGTGAGAGGAATTTAGGTACCTCGGAAAGGCAGGGATGCAAGGACAGGCTAGCCCGCTGCTAAACAAGGAAATGATAAAACGTGGTATGGTGTTTGGTCTTCCCATGAAACAAGACGTTCAGGAGTAGGAGGAACATCTTGGCTTCAGAGGGTTCATGGCAATGAGGGTAAGACCGGAATGTGGCTGTGGATGGGGATAGTCAGAGGATGCAAGGCAAGAGGCTGGGGCAGATATGGAAGTTGGGTGGAGATGTGATAAACCACCGAAGCAGGAGCTGGGCAGGCTCACAGGGGGAGGTGAAAAACAGCAGGGGGAAGGAGACTCAGGAGGTAAAAACGATAGATGAGTTGTCACAGGAAGAGTGGGAAACAGCAGGCTGCCCTGCGGTGATGAGCTGGAAACTGATCACTCACCGTGCGCTCGAGCTGGGTGTTATTACTGGGAAATGGGACAGCTGAACAAATGTTGCGCAAATGTGCCTTGCACAGGGGATGCTGCCAGCAAGGGAACCAGCACTGTGTACTTACCCTGCTTGCTTTAGCGCACAGCTGGAAAAGGGGAGTGAGGCTGGAATTAAGGGGCTGCATATTCCCTCCATCATCAATTCAAGGCTTTGCAGTTCTTCCTGGTCTAGGCCATGTTGTCTGCACACTCATGGACCACAGAATGGTCTGGGATGGAAGGGACCTTTAAAGGTCATCTAGTCCACCCCCCTTGCCACGAGCAGGGACATCTTCAACTCGATCAGGTTGCTTAGAGCCCCGTTCAACCTGGCCTTGAATGTTTCCAGAGATGAGGCATCTACTACCTCCCTGGGCAACTTGTTCCAGTGTCTTAACCACCCTCATCATGAAAGAATTCTTCCTTGCATCTAGTCTGAATCTACCCTCAAGAATCCTCCCTTTGGGTGGTTCCTCTCACTGGGGAACCTGAACAAACAAGCCAGCTGCTGCTGGGGCACAGAGAGGGGTGCTGTTGGAAGCACTCAGACCTACCTGCATGCAAGCACTGCGGAACAGTGAGGTAGGGAACCTGTGCACAAAGAAAACAGCCGTGGATGGGGCACACATTTTAGGGCTGGCATGAGGTGGTGGATGATGCCAGGAAAAACCCAAGGAGATGTTAGGCTGGCTTGCAGAAAGTGGGAGCCCCCTCTTTGGGGGGGATAAATGCTTTGTCTCAGGCATAGAACAGGTTGAGGGAAAGCAACCAAAACTTCTGGGGTGTTTCAGCCTGTCCCCCATCTGCTGCAGTGCTGCCAGTTCCCCCACAAGCTCTGTTTCCATCCCCTTCCCTCAACCAGCGAGCCGTTCGGTGCATCTGCCTGCTAGGGCCCCAGCCATCATCTGTCCTGTAGAGAGAGCAGTCTTCCAAGAAGGAAGGCAGCTTTGACCCAAGAGGACAAAGGGAACAAATCAAGGTATTGCAATCAAGCCTGGTTTGTGCATTTTCTTCTCTGCACCTGAGCCAGCAGTATTTCTATGCATTATAATTCCTTGGAAAACATTGTGACTTCCCAGAATAAACCAGATAAACGCCACGTCTGCCATTCAGAGACTGGAAAAGGCAGGTGCTATACACTGCTCAAAGCAAAATGCAGGTGTACTGCCTGAGGCTGGGAACACGGGTTTTCATAGGGGACTACAATAAGCAGTGACTCCAGCCCTGCTTGTACGAAGTCACAAATGGACGTGCAGGCTCAGGATCCGTATGCACAGGAGGTTTTGGTATGGTACATAGTGAGAGAGGCTGTGGACTACCAGCTTTGAACGGGGTGTTTATGTCCTGCTCCTCTGACTGCCCTCTTTGAGAGTGACAACACATTGGCAGCTTTGACCGATAGCAACTGACTCAAAGGAAAAAGAAGGGAAAGTGTTTTACCGTCTCTTTACTTACCTTCTCGTTTCTGGAGCATCTGTTTAAGCTTATTTCCCCTTGAAACATCTAGACAATTAAAAATAAAACACTTACCACAAAGGAAATAAAAACAAAAAAAGATCATATCTCAAAAAATACTGAAAGTATTTTTTTCATAGCTTCAGCCCAACAGTCAAAACTCTGCAGCAAGTTTCTCCCAGTGCCTCCTTTTGCTCCCATTTCCACTCTTGAGCACAACATACACTCCAGGGAAGCTTTCGACACTCCCACGTCCTCCCCTCAGCTCTTCTTGGCAAGGGAACCCAAATACTGGCGTTCTTTGGTAATTAAACTATAATATTTTGCAGCAGAAGACTGCAGCCGGTGCAAGTACCGTGTCACACCGTCCAGGATAACCCCACAGAGCAAGGGGCATGTGAACAACCAGACTGCTTCTAATGCTTTCCCCGCAGCCTGTCCATCCCAAAGCACATCAAGGCTCTCGTCCTGCCGAGGCCCTTTCCCAGAAGGGACCCCAGGGCCGGGCAAGTGCAACAGGAGACCTGCGAGCGCTCAGCTGCTCCGAAATGCTCTATTCACTCCGAAACAAGCTCTTCAAAGAAAGATGCTCAACTTGCACAAGTTCTGGAGTGACCGAAAGCCTTCACCCACGCTGCCACGCGTGAAGCCAGGGGAAGGCTTTTTCCTGCTCCCCAGTTAGGTTTTCCCTCTCCGCACCCCGCATCCCGGACCCCGGCCCGCTCACTCACCGGGGGCCGCGCAGAGCAGCGGGAGGAGGACGAAGAGGAGAAAGAGGAAGGCGGCGCTGGGCAGGGCCCCGCGGGGGCACGGCGGCGGCATGGCGGCGCACCTGGGCGGGAGGAGACGGAGAGGATGGACACGGACAGGGACGGGGACGGGACGGAGGAAAGGGGCGCGCGTGCCCGCCCCACGCCGCGCGCTCCCGCCCACGCCCCCCGGCCCGTCCTGTCCCGCCGCAGGGAGGGGCGGGGAGGCGCCGGGGGAGGGGGGCTGCAGGCAACCGGCGGCACCGGCGGGCAGCGCTCCCGGCTCCCGCAGTCCCTGGACCGCCCCAGTCCCGGCAGCCGTGGGCTTCCGTGGGCTTGTGCCCGTTGCGCTTTTCCGCTGCTTGTGCCCAGAAGCGATTTTGGGGTTTTGGGGGGTTTTTTGGTTTTGTTTTTTGGTTTTGTTTTTTTTTTTTTGTGGTTACACATCGGCCTGTGTAACTGGTAAAGAGCTTTCAGCACCTCATGCAGGCTTTTCTTACAGGGGAATTGGAGAAAAAAAATAGCTGTAAGGTGTCATTTAACATTTCTCTATGTATAAGCCTGTTAATGGCAGATGGAAATGGAGAGATTGTCTTGGAAAAATGAATTGGAAGCAACCAAAGGGGACTTTGTTCAGGGTTTTTTTCTCTCTCCCTCCACTCCTCCCTCCTCCATCCCAAGTCCACAGAAAACCACAATGCGTTTTAAGTGATCAGCTGGAAAAAATAATCTGCATTTCTTTTTCTGCATATAGACAGATTGAGTTTATAGTAAGAACTCAGGGACCAAAAGCCAAACTCACAAGCTATAAGTCCTTGCTCAGCAAGATCATAACTGTAATGGTGTCTGAACGTACGCTGCCTTTTCCTAATTCAGATTTTATTTCCCCTCAGTGAATTCAGCTTCTCTCAGCTCCTTCCCCTGCAAATGCCAGAAACACCCCAGACGAAGCCTACTGAAAGCCTTGCCCATCCTCGGACACAAACCTCTCTCTTTCCTCGCAGCAGAGACCCACAGCACTCAGGACACTGTTATGAGTATGTTGCTTCCCGCTGAAGCTGTGCCAGGGCACAGCCAGGAGCACAGGAGGGGTTTGGGGGGGAGGGCACAGGGTGAGCCAGGGAGAGCCAGGCTCACTCTGTAACCTACTTGTGAGGAATCTGGCAAGCGCCGGGGCCTCAGCTGCCTGATCCAGTGATTCTTTCCAGACTGGTTGCAGCTGAAACATGAATATATATACACACATATTCTGTATACACTGTATATATTGTAATTGTATATAAATATGTATATTGAATACATATGTATATATATATACATGTACACGTGTGTATGGTGAGGAAGCCATGCAGTGGCGTGGCAGCTCCCTGCGATGAGCCGTGGAGCCCATCAGTGCTATTTCAGGCACAGCTAATTGTAGGGGTGGGACAAGGCCCGATGGCTGGCTTTACCACTCCTATAAAGCGCAGAAGCAGCACCAGTACAGCCTGGTCCCTCAGCAGTTCCCCAGCCCCAGCCTGAATTGTTGCTGATTGCCCCATGCATCTCTCCCTTTGTGAAAAAGAGTAGTTGGAACTGCACCCAAGGCCTTTCTGCTGCCTCCCTTCATCCCCCAGCATCCTCAAGCTAATGCTCAGGTCTCTTTGCTTATCCCAGTTGAAGCAGCAGCAGCAACAGCATGAAAAAGTGATGTAGGTGCTCCAGCCAAAACTCCCCTTGCTCTCTGCATGAGCCACGGCTTCGGGGGGCGCAGAGACCCCTGGAACCACTCCCACAGGAGGCTGGTGTCCCAGCTCACTTTCCATGCAACTGGCAACCACAATTAGTCTGTCCCTTCTGTCGCTGCTTTTGAGTGGTTTTTCCCTATAGCTCCATGTTTCAAGTGTCAGCAGTCTTAAGCACCACGTGCTGGAGCAAATGCTTGTTCTTCAGAATCAATGTGCCCTTTCATGAGCATGAGGTTGACAGCCTCTTGACTGAAACCACCTGAGGGGTTTGGATAGCTAGTTGCAGAACATAGCAGAGGAGACAGAAGTGAAGAGTACATATGTAAGGCTATATGAAACAGCCATGATGTAGGTAATTTAGAAAACCAGGGCAATAACTCATGAATATTTACAATCCACTGCTACATTGGTAACGGCAAAGCATGCTTTGTTCGGCTGGTCGGTTTGTAACAAGCCTTGCCTGGGAGCTGGGGCTCTGCATAACTGCAGGTACTTGGTGCCTCTGGGCCAAGGGATCACAAAGCACAAAACTTTCTCCAGTTACCAAATATATCACGATGACTCAAGAAACTGCTGAGATAAAATGCTATCTGGTGAAACCCAGAGAAGGGATTGACTCAAGTGCAAGGTTATTGCAGAAAATCAGTGCTCTAGTGATAGAAGCAATGATTGACAGAAGAATACAATGCTCAGGGTTAAACTGAGAGTGCTGTCTTCCCAGAATAGGTCACTTTCTCAGTTCAAAGGACAGAAGTGTTTGACATCAAGTGAAAAAGTTGTGTAAAAATATAACACCACTTATTTTCAAAAGCGGCAGTGAAAGCTGACTGGTATTTTCCCAGCAGCAATCTCTGTTTCTTCCCATGTTGTTTTAAGTACTAAGGCAATGTTGCCCTGGTGTTTAGTAAGGTACTTTTTTCTTTTTCTTCTCCTGAGCATGTAACTACTGCATCATTATTAGAAGTCTTTACCTTCAAATGAGTATCCATGTTTATTGACATGCCTGCGGCACCCCTTTCTCCTATTTGCCATGTGAAAACACAGCTGCTGTGTGTGCAATTGATACTGCGGGCTTTTCCTGGGTTCTCTCCATCAGCAGTGACATCGCTCTCTTTAAGACATCCCTTTCTTCAGCATGGAGGAGTTTAAGGCTTGTTTTAGGGCTTTGGTTTGCCTCCACTGGCATGCCAGTCTTGAGAACTCTCTGCTGGCACGGCTGCACAGCATCCCCACGGCTCTAGGTAAACAAGTCTGCACCAATGACGTCATTCATTTAAATGACTTTCATCATCACCGGTGACAATGGTAGACCCTTTGTGTCAAAACTTTGTTGAAAGATGTTAATTAATGTAATCAGCAAGGCTGTCCCCAGAGAGCTCCGAGATGAGGAGCAGTGAGCAGGGTCCCCTTCATACACCGTGTAAAACTCCATCAAGCCCCTCAGCGTGATGGGTACCGCTAATCAGAGGGATGCCTACGGCAGGACAGCAGGATGGAGCTGCTGGGTTTTGCCGCTTCCCCAGCATGGGGCTGGGCTATGGTCTTGCAAGCCTGTGTGTTGAGGCAGAAATCTGGGAGCAATCCAACAGAAAGCTGTGCTGAGCCTGACCTTGAACAACAACGTGCAGGACCCAGGCAAGGAGCTCGCTGGAGCCGGAAAAATCCCAGCTGCTGAGCTGACTGCTGGCCAGTGTTGTCTTCGGAGCCTGCAGGACTTCATGTATGTTTTTTGGGGTAAGCAGACAAGGTTCTAGTTGATTTTTTAAAATAATTCTGCAACTGGCTGCATGTTTGGTGACTGCTTGGGCAACCCTGTTTCTCCCGTGTGATCTCTGAGTTTACACGTAGTAGTTTTAAACCCAAGGGTTTCTAAAGTGTCATAGATGTGTGGCTGCTTAGCTGATCTGAACTGAACAGGGGAAAAATTTCTGCCTCAAAGCATCACTAAATTTTTAAGTGTTTGAATTTTTCTTCTTATTAGTGTGCATTAAAATTAAGTAGAAAGAGATTTCTGAATAGCAGAGAGACACCTCTGCTTTTGCATCTCATTGCAGTAGCTGTTGAGAGAACTGGGTTGTACTCATTAAAATGTAAGAGATTGCGTCAGTAATAGCCATTCAAGGATATTCAGAAATTCAAAATGCAAAAAATCATATTAAAAAGATTGATCTTGGTTTCTTTCCTTCTTCCTTTATTAGGCTTCATGTTTCCAAGTGTTTCAACACAATATTATTTTAACTATAGTGTAGATTAAATGCTTATGTAATCACAGGACATCCAAAGCTGGATTTTCAAGGGAAAAACCTACCAAATGTAACAAGACTTGTGATAAAATACTGAGACCTGGCATCAACTTACTACCTTAGTAGGCAAATAGATAAGTTGGAAAATGGCCAGGGATTGCAGGAGATGCTACTTCATCTTTTGCTAAGAAGCACCATGAAGATTTTAATGATTTAGTAAAACAACCCATTTGATCAAGAACATGGCAGCATTGGACAGTGTTCCCAACATCCAGAAGATGATTATTTTCTGTTAATGAGGTTTTTTACAAAATCTTCCAGCTATGCTGGACTGGTTGCTAGCTTTAGGACAGAAGCACTTGGCACTCCAGGTTGTTTTCTACAGCCTGTTCCAAGAAAGCTGCAGGAGTTGTGTTTTCCTTCCAAACAGAAGGAAGAACATTTCAGTCACCAGTCAGTTCTTTCCAAAATATTTTTAGTTTCATACTATTTCTTCTACTGCTCCAGAGTCCTCCTGATAGTGACAGGACCAGCCCCAAGCCCCAGGACAAACACCTTTGCTTTAGAGAAAGTTTATTTGTTGCTTGCTATGAGTCTCATTGGCCTCAGTGCATGGTTTGGGACACATTTCTTCCATTGTGTCTCGACTGGTTGCACCATTACTTTGGTCCATGTCATTAATAAATATTAGTGTTTATATTTTCCACAGAAAATAGCTTAAAATACAGTCTTTCTTTTTTTTTTTTTTTCCCCCTGTGCTTGGCTACTGCTGATATTTTTCTGCAGCTTCTGCCCAAGCCTATCAGATAAGAAATGATGTCTGTTGGTCTGTCCATCCTCCTCCCTTCACTAACCAACAGTACTTTGCTGCCCTTACTGCAGAATTAACCTTATTGCCCTCACAATGAGGACAGTGAGAAGCAGGTTAGTTCAGCAATGTTGTCTGATCACAGCTCCTTCCTTTCCACAGAGGGATACAAAAATTTCTCTAAGAAATCCTTCTCCTTTTTCTCTTCCACTGCCTCCAGTATATTTTTGGATAAACGTGGAAGTATGTGGCCAGTCAGCAAGTCAAGTCCAACAAGAAGGGAGATGGTGAGGGATTGCAGTACATTGAAACGTGTCTTTTTACCACAGCCTGATTTCATTCAAGTCATTCTTTCTTTCACTGCTCTCTCTCGGGACTCTTCTTATGCTTCAAACCATTTTTTCTCAACTCTTATTTCTGAGCTATTTTTGACTTGTTTTCATTCCCTTGTTTTATTATTCACATCCAGCATGCATGCACCCTTAAAAAAAAAAAATCACAACCCCCTCCACCCCCCGAAAAAAAACCCAACAAACAGGCTGCTGCAAATACTCAAATATTAGTAAACGCAAAGTCTTAAAAATTTTAATTTTAGCAATTTGATTTTAGCATCCCTCTTCCTATACATTTTTGCTGTCTTAATGGTTTGTACACATTTCTGTTTTTTCCCCCAAACTCTGGGCTTTCTCATGAGGTTTGTGATGTCCATTTAATAAAAAAAGCTATCTGACATTGTGCCGCATCGTGTTGCCAGTGACCACATGCTATTATTCATGGTGATCAAGCCCCTCCCTTAAGAATGCCCCACACCACCACCAGCTGCCCTGTCCCGGCTGCCATGTTTCCCCATTTTCCCAGGCGCCCAACCAAATCCTCATCACAGGATCATTATTTCCTCCCTCGTGCTTCACCAGAAAGCTGGTTGGGGGACAGAACACCATCATGTCAGCAACAGCAAGACCAGGGAAAGCTGTGAGAAGAGGAGTTTATTGCAAGCCCAGCCACCTTCAGGCACTTGGGCACCTTCATCCCGGCTGGAGGAATATGTGTCTTCTTGCCACCTGCAGCCTGAAATCCCTTCACAGGACAGCACATCAGTCTCTTCCTTTGTAAAGAGCATCTCCGAAGGGGTCAGCCTTTCAAATGCACAGTTCAGTACCTTATGATGAATCCAGCACAAACTGGAGGATGGCTGAAAACCAGGTTGTGCTTCCCAAGGCAGCCACCTTACCCTGAAGAGCTTAAGTCAATGTGGTGACTGGCTACCACCAACAGGGGGAAGTCCCTCTGCCCCCTGCTACCTGTTCCTCCCCTCTCTTAACCAGCACTGGCTCTTGTACATTTAGGAGCCAATTCAGTTTGTGAAAACAGCAGACCCAGTTTACTTTTGCTGGGTTAGTTATCTTCAGGACTAGTGAGATCTGATGGCTCAGGCTGGTGGCTTGCAAGAACTGAGGCCAACTAAGAAGGTGGTGGGAGAGTATGGCCAGAAGTGGGAATAGGGCAACACTGGTGAAACAGAACTTCTTCATTTTGCTGGAGGCTGGTAGTACGTCTAACCCACCCTGACGAATAGGGGTCAGGCTCACACAATGCTCAGTAAGCACTGGCCCAGGGACAAGTCACGGTGGAGAGAGGAGCGATACAAGCCCACATTGATCCTATCCTGCCTCAGCACCCCACTTAGATCATTTCCTCCTCCTGTGTTGTGTTTGAGGTTTTAGCAATGCCTAAAACTGGTCTCTACAGGCAGTGTCTTCCTGACCCATTAGCTATGACTCACACACCTGTTAAATTTGGGCATGCTCTAATAGTGGATTTCTGCCTGCATAGGAAAGTTTACTATCAAAACAAGTTGGCTTGCTGAGGAGCAAAGGGCTTGAGACAGTGATGGGTTAGCTCCACCCAAGGTTTCCTTCCCTGTGCCTCAGTCCCCTCAGTCCCCACAGCCTGCAGCCATGCACAGCAGCCTAGGTGGCTGGGCAAGCCATTCGCATCTCCACTGCAACCTCACCAGCGTGGACATAAGCCCCAGAGACCCACAGGGACACAGCATCAGAACGTATGCTTTTAAACCATTTTTAAAGTTTGAAATCGGACAAAGTGGGTGCATCTTCATGGGAAAGGAGAAGGGGTGCATCCCAGACAGCTTCTGCCACCCCTTGCTCTGTTTGAAACCCCTGTTCCAAAGCACGGGAGCTGGAACATCACCTGAAGGCTGCCAGGCTTTTTTAGCATAAACAAAACAGCCTGTTTTCCCCTGCCTGCCTTCTCAGGCAGATAGGAATCGCATGGACTGAAATTCTCAGCAGCACCGCCAGCCTGCCTGAGGCAGACCCCTGGCACACAAAATGTCTGTCCGAATGGTTGAAATAAAACAGCAAAGTCATCCGCAGTGGAGGGCAGGTGATTGCTCTCCCCTCAGGTCACAGACAAGCCTTAATAACAGGCAGCGCGTCCCAGCTTGGAGCACGATTCTCAGGTTATCAGAGCAGAAACCTCACTTGTCTTGCTGGTGTTATCGCGTGTGACCTTACACCTCTCTTGATCTACTTTGTGGCCGCTCTCACCGGCTCTGCTTTATGTCGGTGCTTTCCAGTTTCAGCAGTACCCTGCCTAAGCCCTGACTGTGAATGAGCCTGTGCCTCTGTCCGTCTGATGTTGGATTACTTTTCAGATTTACGGTTTGGTTTGTTTCCAGGAGAATGCACTTTCTGTAGTCTCCCCATGCTGCTGTTGAGTAAGAGATTGTGACATCTTTAATACTCCCGCATGAAGCCCCGGCTGTGCTTGGATGCCAGCGACATAAAAGGGCGTGCGTGCCAACCTGGCAGTGCAGCGACTGTGGGGTATGGAAATTTGGGGGGAGATTTTTTGCCTGTTATGATCATTTAGGCGTCCATCCTGCAAGTATTCATGCACACATGTATTTTTAATAATAAGAGCCCTACGGAATCCCATTTATTTCAGAAAGATTAAATTCCAGTGTGCTGCTGCTGTGCCTGTATCTCACAAAACGCCATCACACAGAAACGTGGCTCCCCTGGAAAGGCAGGCGTTTCATCCCCAGCTCTTTGCTCTCCTAGAGTTGTGTTGGGTGGGTGGTGGAGGGGAATGCTGCTGGGCTCTGATCCCGAAGCTCGGCACAGGGCCTGACCCAGCTCACAGCGTTAGCTCTGGCTGTGCTAATAGGGCTGCACAACTTCTGAACTCAGGCTGGCTCTCCTTCACCCAAGCAGAAGAACCTGCTCACATTCCTTGATGTAGACAGGCCTCTGAAGTCCCTGCTAGCTCCTCTGGCCATCAGTGTAATTGCTTTTACGCCCTGGAGCTCTTGCCGTGGGGGATGGCTGTGGCACAGAGGAGCTAATACGCTGCCATCCACCACCAGCATATTGTTTCCTCTCCATCAAAAATGTCCTGGTGGGCAAGACAGACCCCTTTTGGGCCAGATCACTCAGTTTTGGACCAGACCAGATATACATTTTAATCAGAAAGCTAATCTGCTTCAGAAACAGGAATTCTGAGGCTGTAATTCTTCAAGGTGGGGTGAGCAATTTAACTGCTTACTTCTGCCAAAACCAGCACAAAAGTCTTTTGCCTCCTTTCTCAAGATCTGCCATTAAAAACCTTTGTTCCTTTTTTAAAGAAGACTGAACTGATTTTTGCTTTAAAGAACATTTTCCTGGTTTAACATCTCTTCCCATCCTGCAGTGCAGATCTGTAGTGCTCTTCCCAAGTGACAGATGGTGACTGCCTTTCTATTAGATTGTGTTACCACCTAATGGACACAATGGAAAGATGCTTTCACCTGGTAATTATTAGTAAAGATGCAGTGGCTGTAAGTCTAATACATATCAGCTGAACATTATTTGGAGCTGGGGAGGACCTGCACAGGGTAATTGCCCAGTGATGCTCTGCTGACTCTGATCTCTTTCTCTCCCATTTGTGCATCCAGGTTAGTGTTTAGCCATACAGGAGTGAGTATGACAAACACAGACAAACCTTTGATGATTTCTTGTACCTTACAGAAATGGCACAAGCACAGTAATAGCTATATGATAGATCAGGAGAGGCTGTGCAGTGGTATTAGATTGTTTATCTTCCCTCAAGTAATAACTGGGTTAGGAACATCTTAAAGATGGTAATTTAAAAATTTATTTTTTTGTGTTGATTAATGCAGATGCAGGGACAGCATGCAACGTGCAATATAACTTTGCTGTTGGTAACTACTTGTTAATCAGAAGCAGTAAGATCACAGAATCATAGAATTATTTAGGTTGGAAAAGATCTTTAAGATCATCAAGTTCAACCACAAGCCCAACACTGCCAAATCCACCACTAAGCCATGTCCCTAAGCACCACATCTACACACCGTTCAAATGCACCCAGGGATGCTGACTCAGCAACTTCCCTGGGCAGCAGGGAGGAGATAGGAGCAGATAGGAGGCTTGCTGCCTTTTTTTTTAATGAAGAGAAAGCAAGCACAGATCAGTCGTACATTGCAGCATGCAGTACCTGATGTGGGAACACATTTTTCAGAGACCTAGCCTGGTGTGCTGCTGAGCAAATTTTAGGCACCTGGACAAGAAGAATTCTGGTCCTGTTGATTCAGATGCAACACTTGTCCTCAGGTTTAGTAAAGTCAACATTTCACCCTTCACCGTTTCATATGAAATTTTTGTCATGGGGTTTGGGTTGGCCATTTCATGAGAAATAGTGTTGCACTTAAAAAAAAAAAAAAAAAAAAAANAAAAAGCCCTACATAGCCAAATCATTGAATCATTACAAAGCCACTAAATACATGTATGGAAAGAAAAAAAGCTTTTCCATAGAACTAATCTTACATGACTTATTAATCTATTTTGTACTTAAAACAAGCTATACTGAAATGTTTAGAGAGGAAAGAGAGAAATACACAGAACAAAGAGAAGAGAAATACACAGCAGAAAGAAGAGAGAAATACATATCAGAGACAGGACTTTTTATCTGAAAAAAAAAGGAGCATATGTTGTAAGGCATATATTTTTGGTAAAGAAGCCAAAACTCTCAAATCTCCACTACTGTCACCATTCCTATACAGTTCCCATCAAACCTGCAGTCTTGATATGTGAAACAATCAATCAGTCTCCCCTGGCCACGGAGAAATCCCGCTGCCCAAGGCACAGATTGATTTCCCTGCAAGCGCACTGACAGCTCCAAGCTAGGCTAAAAAAAGAAACAAAGTAAAACAAAGGCTGACAGAATACCTTCATTTTAGCTTCATTATGGACAAATTCTACCTCTTCTTATTTCATCAGAGGTTTCTCTACCATATTAATCTCTGGTTTCCACTTAAACATCACATATTTTCATTTCAAAATAAGTGTTCACACACAGAGAGTTAAACTCTTGTGTAAATAAACAATACAAATCAGGAATATTATTCAAAGATCTAAGTACATTCTCTGCATAGCAATATATTGGAAAATGTATCATCTGCCTTTTCCCTTCCCAGACTATGTAAGAAGCTTCAGGAATAATTTATCCAAAATGATCTGAGGCTGAGTTTGTGACAAGAACGATTACAGTAATGAAACGTATATTTTGTTTACTAATATTTGAATTCTGTGCATGGGCGATGCATGTGCGGGTGGTGGAGCAGCCTCTCTTCTGGAGTGCTTGTAACCTAATTGGATGTATAATGTGTGCAGAGTCTAACTTCCGAGGGGAAAATATCAGATGGGCATTAACAAACACATGGACAGTGTAAGAGATTTTTCTCGGATAGCACTGGAACAACTTCAGAAGGATTGTCTTGGACTATGTGGATCTTTCTTAATCAAGGAGAGGTTTTTTTGGTTTTTTTCTTGCTAAAAGACAGTCTCTGTCACAAGCACTTTTCTTGATCCTGAAGCATGAGTTTATACAGGACTGTCAGAGGATCTGAATTATGCAGGTGGTCAGTCCAGAGTGATGTCTTCTAGCCTTAAAATCAATGCATCTCTCTCGGATGTGAAAGGAAGGAAAAGACAGGTGGTAGTGTAGATTTTGTACATTTACAAATCGCCTGTGAAATTGATTGCTCCAAATTTACACAAAAATGTCAGCCAAAGCCAACTTTCCTTCAACCTAACCGTTACCATTTTCCCATCAATTGCATGGCAGTGGCTTCAGGCAATGTCTGAAAAAGGACGATGGCTGATGACAGAGCTATGAGGAGCAGAGGGGCTGCAGGTAAGCAGCAGAGCAGGCAAAGAGTGGTGGTGTAACAGATTGGAAAGACCAAGGGGCAAGAGTGGGACCTGATTCCGCGAGGCCTTGACAAACTACATTTACTCCCAGAAGTTAAAGACTTGTGCCCGTGCCTCCTGCTGAGGATGAACGCTGCGTGGTGAGTGGTAAGAATATTCTCTGCAAGCACAGCCTTCACAAAGCAGAGCAACAAAGATGTGCGTTTTTCCATCACTGCATTGAGACCAAGCCATCAGGCTGGACAACCGCCATAGGGATGAACTGACATAAGTGCTTGTCCTTCCTATAACTGAAAATCCAGGTTTGAGCCGTGCACTGTTAACTCTTCAGTTCCAAAGGCTTCAGTGTCTTTTCTCAGCAACCACACTTGGCGATCAATATTTTCAGAAGCCACTGACACAGACTTAAAGGCATCCCATCGGTGCCTCTCCTCAGAGAGCTTCTCATCTCTGTACATCCACATTAGCCTTCACAGGGAATGAAGCAGTATTTTAAAAAGGCATTGAGTATGAGACCTCTAAATAATACCCAAATTGACTTAATACAGAGTGTCAGTGTGTTGCAACATCCAAGAGAACATTTAGGAAAGAAGCCCCAGAAAATGTCAGGCAACAGAGTTTCTTTCAGATAACCCTTCTGTACATCATTAAGTCTTGCCTGTAGTAAATCAAGCCAAACACAGCATGCAAACATTTCTGTATTTCAGCCTGTGCTAAATAAATGCTTTTTCCTAATGCTATTTTTTAATGACAGATGTTTCTCTTTGGATCTTTATGTACTAGCATAGGTCCTTCTATTGTCACCTTAAAATTTTGCATATGTACATGTTCAAACATTCAGACAAGTGAATAGTCCCCTGCATGCTGAATTTTTTTAAAACAGTGTCTGTCCATCACCATCCCCTGCACTTAAGGGACAGTCGATGTTCTTCTACCCTACACTTATATTAAGAACTTCCCTAAGCCAGCTACGTGCCTCAGAGTGCACAGAGTCGGACTTAATCAGGAGAGCTCTCCTCTCTATTAGGCATTTATTTGAGGCCAAGAATAGAGCTTGGCCTAAAAAAAGACTTTGGCAGGTCTTGGTAAGAGATCAGTTTAAAGAGTTTAGAAGAAATCTGTGCCTGATTTAACCACATGCCTCCAAACAGCAAACACAAAGCGAGCTGCCTTGCCCTAGGTTCCCCTGCCCAGCCTGCCAGTGACACATTTTCCTGCACAGCTGCGGTAGTCAGGGACATGGCAAATGGTCACTTCTGACCATTTTTACCCACCCAGCTGGAGGGATGCTGCAGCTGGGCTGGGACACAGGTGCCTTGGGGCACTGCGGCCACAACAGCATCACTGTGCCAGCAAAGTACACCTTCTGCAGACCTGGCTTAAGTCCTCCGACTATCTGGATTATGAGCTGGTAAAAACCAGTTTTAGGAGTGAGGGCAACCTAGCCTTTACAAACATATTAACTGATGAACATATTTCAGGATTAAAAGTATGCTGTGACCACTGCCTTCAGCCTGCTTTCAGGAATTGCAGTGAAGCTGAGCTACTCATTCGTCAAGGTTGCTTTTGTTAAAAATACTTTCCCTTTATTCCCCAAACATGGCATTCTTAATTGCACCTATAAATTACTTATTCAGTCCTCTTCTATAGCAGCATGAAAAGCAAGCTTTGAAATGTAATCTGACAACTCTACAAAAGTACGTACACCGTAACACATCTGTGCTACAAACTGCAGTTTTCATTAGTGATTTTCAGTTGTTTCTTCGTTGGTCAGCTGCAATAAAGAAAATATTAAGAAACAAACAATAGCATTACCAGACACTGCTAATACTCTTCTAGTCTACTTGCTTCTAGTATTTTCAGCCATTTCTTCTGCCACGGAGTGTGCATTCATACCCCCATGCGCACGCACACACACACACACACACACGTGCACAGATGAACAAAGAGCATCCTTCCAGCAAGTAAAATACCCTATGTGAGTCTACAGACGACTGAAGGCTAAAATATTCCTTTACAACACCCTGCAGTGGTTGTCAGGGCAGAAGTAAGATGCCACTGTTTTTTTCTAAAGAATGCTGACGTGTTTTTGACATTCCTCCCATTCCTTCAGCAAACAAATATTTTATCAGTTTACCTTTAAAATAATATGCTTCCTGTCTCCTTCCCAAATGCCTGTCCAGAAGAAATTACCTCGCCTGCCACAGAACAAGTTTCTCTTTATTTCAGCATGTCTTGACTCCTGCAAGCAGGGCAAGAAGTAACCAAGGCTGTGAGCGCGGGAGCCACAGGACTGCTGGGGATGCTGGGCGTGAAAGGCGCGTTTATTCTGCCTCTCCCAAATCCCAGCCCCTTGGCTGCAGGCGTCTGCTGAGCACTCCCCAGACCGAGTGTGGAAAATCACATTTCTGCTTAATCAGGCCGGCTGCCTGGAGAAAGATGATTGCAAGCAGATGTACTTGTGTTCTCATGTGAAAGGAATTTGGGCTTTCGTGTCAACTGTAGGATGAGTGACCAGCAACCAGGAGTATTTTAGCACTTTAATTTCTTGCAGGTGTTGGGAGCCAGTATCCAATGCTGCAGCAGAGCTGAGACCCAGCATCCAGGAGGTGCGTGGAGGGATGGCACACTGAGGGTCAGTGGGAGGGCTGGAGGGAGAAGGCACGACCTGCAGGCCCACCTTCCTGCAGGAAACAAGGCTTGTAAAGACCCACACCCCTGGTAAATGCTGGCCATGCTCAAAACCTTGCAAGGCTGCAGCAGCCAAACTACGTTTTTCTCCAGGTGCAGTGTTTTTACCTCTTGTTGTGGATAATCCAGGAGGAATTAACAGAAGGGACATCAGTAATATCAAAATAATCTCTCTGAATGTGTAAGTAGTCACGGACAGACAAAGACCGTGGCATCTGTGTGCTGGAAAGGTCTGGTTTTCAATGGGACATCCCAGTAACATTTCAAATGGCCTCAGGAAATCACAATCAGTTTAAAGAAACTTCTGATGCAGTTACAGCTGTATTCTGTTGGCGCATTATGTATTTTTGGCACCAGAACAGCTAAGAAATGATACATATCCAGGTGTCCAGTGGAAACGGATGTACCCATTGGAGCATACCTCAGGATGTCTGGCCATGTGAAGGTGAATATTCATGACCATGGCATATATCTAGACACAGAGTGGTGAAGCAGCCGCATACAGTCCATAAGAGCTCGGATACTCCACACGGGACTCACCTAAAGCCAACCAGTCAGACACCCACATACATGTAGGATACTGAGAAGCGAGGCTGTGCTTACTGTCACCACTTGGAAGTTCACCACTTGTGAACACCTCAAAAATACCACTACTGCAGCTTGCTGTTTACTGTGCAAAACCCAGTCCGCCTAGTGTAGGCACCTAAACCTAAGGGAACAGGACCTGGAAGCCTCCAAAAACTCTTCTTTCCCTTCACTGACTCCACAAGAAACATCAACACTTGCTCAAACAGATGCCCCCTTAGAAATCTAAGGCTGATCCCCGAGGCTCCAATGCATTGAACAATTTTTTAACAGCAGAGATGGGTTAAGCTAATCCTGTCCCGTCTTTCCCCACACTGTTGTGTCTGCCCACACAGCTCTTCATACAGCTGTGCAGCAATCTGCACCAGGGAGGCGGCTTTGGCTGCAAGTACCCCAAGAGAAAAAAAGAGAACCTCCCCATCACTTCACCCGATCGCCCGTCCACCCCATCACTGACTGGATGAGCCACAGCATAGTGGACAGGTAGGGATGAGGACCAGGTTAGATGAGAATGAGTCACCTTGATGGCTCAGCACCACAAATAGAAGAAATCCTTTCACCCCTCCCAGGAGCTGCTCTCACTGCTTACGCCACCTTGGCTCCCACATCACATCTCTTCACTCAGCCAGTTCAGCTTGCTATGCCTGCAGAATAATAAAGCAACAAGGGAGGGGGGCTGCTCTCCTAGCTGGCTTTGGGAGCCAAGCGCAGTGATGCACCCAACAAGCGTCTGACATGGGACCAGGGAGGATGTGGAAATGGGCAGCTCATCTTGAGTGATGGGGCTGTCCTTTCAGCAGCAGTGACGGGTGACATTGCTCCAGCTGCCTGGCAGAACGTTATCCCAAGCAAAAGAGGTGGCTTGGGAAGCATTGCCACCCAATGTGGCAGTGTAGCCACAGCAGTGGCTAACGACAGTGAAATTGGGCAGACTGGATTCATCCCTGATTTATTTGCGGGGTGGCAGCAGCCAGACAGTTTGTGATAATGGCTGTGCAAACACATAGGGAGGCACCATGCCTCTTGCTCATCAGTATTCCTTAAGAAGCTCTCATGACTCTTCTGCCTGGTTTGCAAGAAAATGAAGAGGCCTCAGCAAAGACACCTGCTCAAAAGCCACTTGATGCCATCCCCTTCAGTATTTTCTCCTGCAAGGGCTTTAAAATCCCCAGCTCACAGTCCTGCCTAAAGGCCTTGTCCCTTGCAAGTGAGTCATTTCACTGCAGTAGCCGAAGAGCTGCCAACCAGAGGACAGAAATCCAGCCCCCCTGAGGATTTTGGGTTGGGAGAAGGAGAGAGAAATCTGCCACTGGTATCAGTCTTACAGCAATGGGAACAAAAAGAGACGCCAGTGGCTTGGTTGCTTTTTATCATCTTGCTAACTCAGACTTTTGCAGCATGTCCCTGCTTGTCCCCAAGCACTCATCTTCATACGGGCTTGTGTCTGCGCACGCATTGCTGGATCTTTAGAGACTGAAGTATGTGCCAAGGGGTTGCTCTCACGGTGCTTTACGGCAGCATGTACAGAGAAGCCTCCATGTGGCCCTACAGCTGGGGCTTCATACAGCTGTCCTCTACTGTACGCACCCTTATCACTCCAGCCCCCTGGAGCAGGGGGTGCTGAGGGCAGCAAGCCCCTAGCCATAGGCCCTCAGGGGTAACTGGTTAAGCTGATGTGCCTGAAGGCCACTCATGGGGGAGCTTCGCTGCTCCCTCCTCCTGGCTGCACCTCCAGCCAGAAGAGCCCAACGATGCCTTGGTGTGCCATGGCCAGGGGGAGGTGGGATGGCTTGCGGGGGGCAGCTACATTGGAAAGATGTGGCAGCAAATCTCGCGAGTGAGAACAATCCCAATGTACGGCCTGATCCAGGCTCCTTCCATGGGCTGAGTTTCCTGGCCTGAACATTCGGCACACGGATCATTATCAAAAGTTGCGTATCAAACAGAAACCTAATTCCCTGCATAGGGACCTTCCTGCAGAGAGAGAACAGCTCTTAAGCGATACCACAATTCAGAATTACAAATCTACAACCAGTTGCCTGGATTATTTGGGTTTTTTGGTAATAACTAACAAAGATTATCAAAACAGTCATGAGACAAATCAAGTAAGAGTGGGTGAGAATTTCGCCTCAGTAGGTAGCCCTGAGTTATTAAACTGACAACTGGAGCAGAAAGCTACTTCTAGACAGATGCAAAAAGAAAAGAAAAGGGGAGCTGACGAGTCATTAGTCTGAATTACTGGAAAATGGGCAGCAAACTGACAGGTAGCTTCCAGCAAATTTCCCCGTAAAGGTTTAGCAGAACCTTCCCAACCAAAGCTTTGAGAGGCATTTCATTCCCGATCACTAAGAAAGGCTTAGGCATTTGCCTGAGGAAGCACTGATATTTAGAAATCTGGTGATGCGACTGCGATGGGGAAATGTCAGCAGAAGGTGGCTGCTTTTAGCACCCATGGGAGACAGACAAGAAAGGACGGAACACAAATCCCGTTCATTATTATATTTCATATTTCTTGACCTATATTATATAAATAGCATGTCAGCCCAAATCAGAAAGAGAGACATTCTATTTTTTACATTTGTAACTTTGCTTAGTGTTGGCTATAATAGCGGTAAACAAATCCTACAGCTACTGAGCTGTACAGTAACTAAATCAACTATTTTGGGGAAATTCTTCCTGTTCTCCTGCTGACTCTGCCTCTTCTGGCTGCTGCCCCTGCCTCCTCACATTCCAGACGTGGCTCTGTTTATACGGCTGTATTTCACAGCTTGCATACCAGTAACTCTGACTGGATCGCATTTATACCTCTCTCCCTTATGCTAATGGACCACGCAATGAATGGCCCTTTCTGTGAGGACATGTGCAAGCTCTTAGAGCTGAGCAGCATTCTGTTGAAGGCATCAGGACACAGGTACTGTGCTGCCAGCTTTATTCCATAAATAACTACAGCAGCATTTTTGAGGGTGGAAAAAAACCCCACAGCAACCCCTGTCCCAGTTAAATGAGTGAATTACATCAAAATCCTCCTCCCCTTCAGACATCGATACTTGTCTAAAGCAGATGGCCCCATAAATAATACATCCTAGGAAACTTGATCAGCCACCTCTGGGATACGCTTGAGCTCCTGTCTCTCATAATATCATCACTAGATTAGCTCTGGGAATTCTTTCAATTTAATCCCTTTAACAGGTCATGTGCGCAAAGAGTGGTGACTGAGAAATTAGATGTCTTTGGTTGGGCTAAACTGTCAGAAGCCTGGAGCTGGCAGGTTCCCACTTGCTGCTTTTGGGGGCTTTTGCCTCTGTGCTCAGCTGCCGACCCCTGGCTACCTGAGCCCGAGGCATGGGAGCCCAGGACTGATGTGGCTGAACATGGGGAGGCTGGAAAAGAGGGGCCTGGGAACAGAATATCCGAGCAGCACTGGCACATGCGGCCAGAGGACTCAGCAGGGAAAACCATCCCTCAAACCGTGAGGTGCTTGCTGACTTCTCTGGGAGTGGAAAATGTCATATTTCAGGCTGTAACACAGAAATCTATAAATTCCATTTTCTTTGTCTTTAGTACCCCCTGCTTTTTCAAATTACTTGATTTTAGCAGGTGTCCAGAGATGTCCCACAGGATTTATTCTCACCCTTACCCAACCTCACTCCAGGGACCTGGACAGAAATACCAAGCACCAGTGATGAGATGGGTCCTTCTTACAGTTACCTCTGTGGTGATGCCAGCCTCAGGGGTTCCCATCCTCTTCCTCCCCTCCCTACCCTGCTACAGCCTGTACTCCATGCACATTGGCAACGTTGGCACCACGACAGTCCCACCTTGGCTGGTCAGGTCCTTTGCAAGCTGAATTTCATCTCCACAACCTCCACTGTGCTGGGAAACGTGTTTACAGCACTGTTCTGTGAACAGCTTCACCAGAATGACTTCAGCTAAAAAAACCCCAACCCTTCCTCAAAGCAAAGCAAACAAAGCAAAACCTCCATTTGCTATTGTTAATCTGGAGCTTCCCAAGGCCTGGCTGCACTGAGCTGCTGCTGCCCAGTTTTATCTGCACAATTCAGGCAGCGGCAGCAAACTGTGATGCAGAGGAAGGAGGAATGGGACTCTTCTGAATGGTTTCCCTGCCAAGGGAACTGCATTGCAGACCCACACCCTGACACTGCATGCCAATCTGTGCTTCTAGAATGGGAACCGCAAAACAGCCCCCTCCCCTCGACTTCCCCTGCCACTCATTCCCTCTCTCCTGGTTCCTCCTAGGCATCAGGGAACGGATGCAGCTGAAGCCCTGGCGCTACCTTCATTGCATGCATCCGCAAGGATGAATGTGCAGGATGAAGCCAGGGGAGGAAGCATGTCTGTAGGTACGGGGGAGAGAGGAGAGTGCAGGGACTGCTTTTCATGCCTTCATGTCTGTGGAGCCACAGCCTGGTCCCTGAGGTCATACAGGCTGCAGTGGGCAAGCTCAAAGACCCATTTTTCAAAAGGTTTGGAAACCACTCTTCTGCTTTAAAAAATGGGACCGGAAAAGAAAAGCTGGGCTTGAGTCTTTATTTGGAAATGCCTGCGGGGTGCAAATATTTTAAAGTAGCACTGCTGAAACAGAATGGCTTTTAAATCATAACAAATCATATCTTGCATTTCTGTAATGCCTTTCATCCTATGTTCTCTTCACAAACATAAACACATGAAGTTCAACAACACATCTGGCAAAGTATTGTGCTGTGTGGGAGCTTTCACATCCCAGTTTGGTAGACAAGCAGACATGTGGGGTCAGCAGTGACCCCCCCGCCCTGCATCAGACAGGATATCTGTGGCAGCAGCTGGAATGTGACGATGATCTCCTGACCACCAGCCTTATGCTTGAGTTGGGAGATATCTTTCCCTGGTAGCCCTGCAGATTTATTTGTCAAGAAACTGGGTCACAGTTCCAGAAAATAAAATTTTGAGGGGGGGAGACTGCAGGGGACAAAGCAAACTCAGCTTTTCCAGCTATCTTTTTTTGAGCTATTCAGTGTCTATGCAATACATTGGCAATGCAGAGATGTCACCCCATTTAGGTTTCTGTCTCCTGCATGCCCGGTTGGTATCCTACTGGAAAGCGATTATCAAGAGACACATTTACTGTGTGGCGAATCAGAATTTGTTATTATCACCACCCCATTAATTTCCACACACATCTGCCGGAGTACATGTTTCTGCCTGCGTCTCACATTTATCTTCATCTAATCCACTTTTTACTGCCCTTGTCTTAGTGCCAGTGACTATCATGAGGCACTGTAAACACTTGTTAGTTAACTGTTTGCGATCGCCAGCTCTTCAAACTCCACGTTACACTAGTTGTTGGAGTTTAGCAAGTTTAAGTTCCGTGATATTGCGATTATTTAACTACATTGTGAAATATGTCACTAGTAAGCAGCCTGAGCTGGTCCCAGCCCCCCAGAGGAGGTTTGGGATTTTCAAAGAGGTCCAGGAACAAAGGAACCCGGTTCCTCCTGGATGTCAGTTGGGCTGGGCTGTGCTCAGCCTGTGCCAGCTTCTTCTAGAAAGCTCAGCTTAAATCCTTTGATAAGCAAATAAGTCAAGAGGTTTTGCACGTCCTCAGCTTTCTTCAGGTCCGTCACCAGCCTCAACATGCCCCGGCAGCCCCCACTCCACTGGCTGCTGCCACTCCACCAAGGCAGCAGGAAGGTGGAGTGCCGCTGGCTGGTGCAAAACCTCAGCCTCAGCAGCCTTTCATCTCCTGTCTTTCGGCCACTGTCCAAATAGGACACGTCCCCAGCGAAGGGGAAATGTAGCTGAAAAGACAACGCATCCCGCTCGCAGACATGCCGGCTTGCTATCTGCGCCTACTGCCTACAGGACACCTCAGGTTAAAATGTTTTCTGCTGAATCAAAAAGAATTTCTCCCATGCTCCTTGACAGCCTCTTTTCCTCTGTCAAATGTAATTAGCTTCCCCTAATTAAAGGGCTGCAGCCAGGCTCAGCAGGAAGTCGGAGGAGCTCAGTCCTCAACAAACAGCTTTTCATTTCTGCTCAGCGTTCGGGCAGCCGAAGCCCGGCAAGCCCACACCGACCCCCTCTGGGGCACCCCATCGCACTGGCCGTCTCTTGTTTGGGGACATGAGCAAAGCCTGGGCTCCTGCTGCCAGGCAGGGGTGGGTGGTGGGAGGCAGAACGTCCTGGGGCCTGCGGGACACCACACTAGCAGGTGGTCTGTGCTTTGCATGGTGGACACCAGCAGATGTTACCCAAAGGTTTCTTCTGGTCTAATTCCACATTTGGTAATGGGCTAAATAAAATGTAAAAGAGGTCTCAATACCATCTCCCAGCACCAAATTACTGTCTCGTTGTGCTGTGATCTGTCCCATTCAGATTTATTGTGCCCAGTTGGAGTTACATTTCTTCTTTCTGCTTTCATCTGAAACACATAGCTAGTAGTCATCCACTGACAAGACAACAATATCCCCCCAGAGCCCCTCAGGCAACTGCACAAAGCCTGGATGCAGGGAGGTTCATTGCACTAATGGCCTTAGCAGCACTACTGAGCCGCAGAGTGTTCCTCAGCCTGTCCATGGAGCAAGAAGGAGAAAACAAACAGGAGAATCACTGCATTTTCATCTGTACAGCCATCCACAGCAGTGCAAATGATATGCACGTGTGCATGCCGAATCCCCTCTGCCCAAATTTCCCCTCTGCACCTGCTTCCCTGTAGCTTGCTCCCTCCTGCCTACTTGCCCCTCCATGACTTAGGACAGATGACGTGCAATTGATTTTAAGAGAGCAGCATTTGGTAAATGGCATGTGTTATCATAAACTGACAGAGGTGCCTAGTATAGTCATGAATGGAGCCACCTCCTCCCTCATTCAGGCACTCAGACATCCCATTAACTTTAGCAGTAGGAAATGACATCTTGCATCAAGGTTGAATTCGTCTGACTTCAATTTCTACCTGCTGGATCTTGTTATCCCCTTGTGTGCAACTTTATACCACCCCACCATTCCCTTATCAGATACATTTTCCATGAGTAAGAACATACATCTGTGGTCAGCTTCCTTCTCGGTAAGAAAGCCAGCCTGTCTACCTGAAGTCACACCTGGGAAGGCTTGATCTGCTGTCTGAATGTCACCTTGACTGTCCTCCTGTGGACTGTCCCCAGTATTTCCTCATCCTTTGTGCAGCGTGGACCCCATAACTGGGCATCTAACTCCAGAAGTGGTCTTGCCCATGCTGCACAGAGGCACAGCAACACTTCCGTTTGATGCCCCTCTTCTTGGGCAGCATTGCCCTGGGAAGCTGTGTGGAGGAGGTAATTCATAACCACTCTCACAGCCTTCCTGAGACAGACTCTCCTGTCTTACAGGTACTCCTTATATTTTCCAAGCTGCAATTTGCCTCTATTTCTGAAATATTTAAACGTGTTTGGGATGGTGATTATTAACCAGATATTATCCTTTCTCGGTAACCCGTCATTATCACCACAGTTTCGTCCACTAACTTTCCCACAGTGCATTTAATTTTACAGCACAGGTTGATCGTAACACTTAAAGATTTAAATAAGAGATTAAATTTTGCTTGTTAAAATTATTTTTTTTTCACAGGTCTTCTTGACTATAGTTAAATATGTGTCTCTTCCTCTTCAAATCTGTTTCTGGTGGTGGCTTGGACTATAATGCTGGCTGTCGTAATGATGCTCCAGGCTCTTGCAGACAAGAAGATTGTTGATCTCTGTGCCAAAGGTAAATCCCAGTAGCTTATTTAGAAGCAATTTAGCTTCTAAAGTTAAAGTTTAATCACTAAAGTACCTGAACATTTACCAGGTTAATTAGACAGAATCAGAAAAAACTCATTCAGATGTAGTGGTTTCCTTATTTCCATTCAGATATGGATCTGTTTCAGCTTCAACGGAGTCAGCTGTGAACCTTCATATCCAAGCCACCAAAAGTGCCTGCAGCCTTTTTTTCTCTTCTCACTTGCTTTTTTCTTTTTTTTTTTTCCCTCCATTTTTTGACAGTGTTGATTACATAGTGATACTCTTGCTTCATTCAAAATGCGTGGTCCTATCTGAAACTCACCGAAGCTGATGCAAGTCCTTCCATTGCTATCAGAAGGCCCTACCTGGGGCTCATAATCTACGCATTACCTTGGCTGTAAGCATCTGAGGTCCATAAAGAATATAAACTCTTTCTATCATGTCTTCTCTTTGTTCCTTTTTTTTCCAAACATGCCATATAAGCTGTTAATGGAGCAAATGACATGGAAACATAATCTGTATTCCTGCAGGTTTTGTGGCTGTGCTTGCTGCTTATTCCTTATCACCCGAAGCAATAAAGCCGTGTTGATGATACCATAATTGAGATTAGTGGAAGTGATTTATCAGGTTGCTAACAGAGAATGAAAACTTTGGGAAGGGGGAACAAGCAGCAGGACAATATGAACTTTTCAGAAACAAGAGTCTTTTTTTTTATGCAAATGGTTGTGCTAATGAATACCAAGGGGAAAGAAACAGTCACAAAAATTTTGCTTACAGAGCAGATGACAGCTTATCTAAGGAAAAAGGATTTCAAAGTTCTTCCTGAAATGTCATCTGGGTTTCATTATCTCTCTGATAACACCTAGTGTGGTGGTTCTGTTCTTCACTCCGTGCTGTTAACTGATTAGGAATAAGTCTATAATTCTGCATTATGCAGTGAAAACATGGAAGAGCCCCATACTCGAATACAGGAACAACAAACATACTTTTAGGATTTCTTTCATGGGAAAGAATAATTTTTCCCAGGTGCCAAATCAAAGTCCTAAGGGGCTCAAAAGAAAGGCCTCACTGATTTCAATAGAGTTTGAACCAAGCTTTTGTTTAGTTTATTCTTCTAGTCTTACTTTTATGTGTTATTATCTAATATTTGCATTGAAGTAGCATTCAAATGCCCTGAACTCAGGGTCCCATCATGCTGAGCCCCAGATAAGCATCCATGAAGACACCAGGTTTGGTAAGTGAATGTGCACCTAATGGCTGCTGGAGCTTGTGAAATGGCAGAGCCCTGCAGCCATCCTTGGTAGCCTCAAACCTGGTGGTTTCCACTCTGCTGGGGCCGAAGAGAAAAGTCATGTCTCCTGGCAGGGGCTGCTGCAGGGACCGTGACCACCGGCACCTCCTGAAGGTGACACCGTCCTGCAGAGGGGGTCAGATGTCCAACACCTGCAGCCACATGTTCAGTGAAACTGCGCCTCAGCAGTGAGTCCATGAGTTTAAAATTAATCAGGTGCTTCAAAGTGCTGCTAAACAGTTTAGAATGAAATGCTGAGAGCTGGCACCGATAATTTAGCAATGCTCTAAACTGAGAGCTCATGGAGGTTCTGGGCACTGGTGTCTGTATGCTGCTTACCTTCTGAGCTCACCAACTTTCTCACCAAGCCCAAAATAAATCCATTATCAAGATAGGTTCAATCTTATTTGGCTGTGGAGCTATCTTTTTGAGAAATTCTCCTTTTTGTTTAATTCATTGCTTTGTTTTCCTCTCTAACAGCAGAGGAACTGTGAAACAGCCCTATCAAGAATTTATAATTTTGATAAATTCATTGTTTCCCTGTAGAGTGATCGATTACAGGAGACGCTGGGAAATGCACTTGCACGTTTCAGAATGTCTCAAATTCATTAGCTATTCCACTTGAGTTACAAGTTAGTGAGCAAGACAAAGAAAATATGTTTGGAATAACTCTTTGCAGCTCTTGTGTTTTTAATAGGCAGTTAACAATTTACCATTCCCTCCTTTTCAGTTGTTTGCTTTATTTTTCATATGAAAGAGAATGTAATCAGCTTTTCTCTTAAATAGAAAGATGAGGATAAAGTTCCCATTGTTAAATTATGTCTACCAGCATCTCCTTATCTCCACATAACGATTGTTATTTTCTAAATCTTCTACTTCCCATTATCCTGCGTGTATTTAGTTGCTGCTTTTTCTATCAAGATTTCTAAGGCAGGCCTCTAAAATTGCTGTGCCAACATTTTGCCTCACATTTTCTTCTCTTGTTTGGCAGACAAGGGTGGCTTCCTTGCTTATAGCTCATTCTAGAAGCCAAGCAGGGCTGACCACCATGGGACCATCATGGATCTTTCCATCTCCCCTAGGCCCTTGAGAAGCCTGCACCACAGTCCCCTGTGCTCTCCATTTCTGAAAAGCCACCGAGATGCTCAGAGGTACTTGGGGTGTGATGCAGGTATGTCTGATCTGTCACAGTTAATGCTGCATTCGGACCCTTTGATCTGTGATGAAGCCTTAAAGAGTTGCTTGTGTACCTCTGCTTCAGCCCCTGCATCTACCCTAATCATTTGCTCTCCAGTTCATGTGCCAGTGTAATGCCTCCTGGCCAGGACAGTAATGCAGCCATGCAGATTTGTTAAACATCTGTGGGGTGAGGATACTATTCCCATAGCCTCTACGTGTCCACTGTCTAAGAGACTGCATGATCCCACCTGATGAAAGAGACGTGACAAACAGATAAGCAGGAGCAAGGAGGTGGAGATATGAAGAACTGGGCAGACTACTCCAAAACCCCAGAAGAAAAACAGGCACAAAGGAGTCATCTCACAAGTTGAGCCAAATTCTGCAGCAAATCGGTACACAGAATAAGAAGGGGACTAGGTATGAAGAATTGCAGTAGCTGCCAGAAGTCTTTCCTGTTGGTTCATGATCTATTGTTTCATGATTAAAGCATCCAAAAGCCTCAGGCAAGTTTAGGGGTGTGATATGCAAAGGGACTCCATTGCTGCATGGAGAATGAAAAAGCCTTTCTCTAAAAAAGTAAATTCAGAAGAAGAGTACAGGATTTGAAGTCAAAAGTCTTCAAATCAATGAAGGGTGAGGACTTCAAGCAGTAGACTCCTTCCCTTGGCTCCTTTTACTCTGGGTGTAACTTGTGGCTTTCAGAGCTTATTACAAGAGTCCTGCTCCCAACTCAGGCCTGAATGCAAGTAAAGCACTGCCAGGGAAATAGTCCAGATTCTCCTACAAGCTCAGCCTGAACAACTAGTATCAGTAATGCAACTGGAAGAAGCTTGTTGAGTCATTAAATCCAGTCTTCAGCAGTCACAGGCAACCATATAATGGAAACATCCACACCCCTTCTTTGCTTTGCCACAAAATGTTTCATTAATCCATGACAAACTTAAGATCTTCGGTGCAGAAATAAAGCACATAAAAGCCACCTCAAAGGACCACAGAAAGGTGCCAGAAAGCGTCCTAATGTCCTACGACCATGCCAGAGTAATAAGGGAAAAAACCCAGATCTTCCAGGATGCACTGCACCCTGTGTTACCTCAGGAGGTAGTTCTTGATTTGATTCTTATTTCTAACTTGCTGGTAATCTCAGTTCTGAGTTTGAGGACCACAGAGATGACCCCACCACTCACAAGGTTGCTTGGTCCTACACACAGAAGCTTTGCCTCCTGTCCATCTTCTCTCCTCCTGCTGTAGCCGGTCTCTGCCCTCCAGAAGGAGAAGAAACACCAAACATGGCATCTTGTCCAAACCCTCTCTATTCCCCATATTTTCCCCACCAGGGAAGACACTCTGTGCCCTGGGTCCTATAAAAGGACCATCAGGAGCATGGAATTAATTAAACTTTATCCCAACTTGGCAGGAGTCACAATCAACAGAGTGTTTTGCCAGGGAATCTGTGGTTGAGGATTTAGTTGCATTTTCATGATTAACCCTGATTTGGAAGTTTAAATCTTGAGTCATTGCTGATCATTTCATACTGAAAAATGAAAGCTCTGAGAAGTCATACATGCTAGCAAGGGATATGGTAGGTAGGAGGCCTATTTCCTGCCAAATTAATTTATTCAGGGAAACACAGTTCAAATCAGAGTTTAAGAACATAAAAAATAAAAATCAGGGCACCTTTAAAAGTTCCTGAGCTTCTGCTGTTATTTTCCTGCATGATGTCATGTTCTTCTATTTTTGAGATGATAAATACTTCCACAGCAACAATTTTGATGTCACAAACAGAAAATAATGATTCCAGGAGAGAGAGAGATGAAGCAGGAGCAGATGACCTCTTTAAAATTAATAATCCTCTTTTTTCTGCAAAGACCTTTAGTGACAAAAAGCTAGAAGAAGAGACATACAAAAATGAAGTGATAGGCAAGTCCCAGAACTGTCACTGAAGACTATGGTTTGTTTTAAAGCCTCCAAACAAGACATAAGTGGGTCTTTACCTTGTAGCTATTGCTACTCCCCAAAAAAAGTAAAAACAAAATAAAAATGTTCTTCTTTCTACTCGGGAATTCTGACCAGACCACGGTCTTAAGCAATACATTAGTGCAGTTCCCACAGAAGACAAGGTCAGAGTTTGACCCTTCACTTTATTTTTAAACACACTTTTTTTGCATTTGAACATGTAAGTAGTAGTAGTTTAAGAAAAAAAAAAGTCCAGATGCTTGATGAAATGTCAGCAAGGAATCAGTTGATTGTCCTTCCAGTTGATGCATTTAATGTCCTTAATGCAGTGGTAGACCACCATAGTTTACTTTCAGAGGGATGAGCATATCCCAGTAGAAACATTAGTGAAATAAATGTCTCAGAGAATGGCAGAATTGAAAGAAAAGGAAAAATAAAACAGCAGATCATAAATTAGGGCAAATTTGTGATCTGCCTCTACTCACGAGAATACATAAGATAAATCAGGGAGAACAGAAGGACGCTACGTGTAGTTCTGAAGGTGGGCAAGAGAAGACTTTCATTGAAGTCCCTTGAAAGAAAAGGAGACTTTGGAAAGAAAAGCTTCTTAAGCATCAAAAGATACAGGACTCCAATCAGGCTTAGCAAGTTAGTCTTTGAAATGCGGTACCAACTTCCAAGTCAGCAAAACATGTATAGATTTAAGAATAACATCACAATGTTCTCTCTTACTCCTGAGAAGTTACTTTCACAAAAGAGACTGCACGCCTCTATTAACAAAATTCCTTTTTCTGCAGTCTGCATTTCCAAAAATAAACCAGTAAAGTAGAAAATCCTCATGTTGGGAGAAATTGAGAGGACTGCCTAAGCTGCCTAAGAAAAATCTTTTCCAAAATTTGATGCATCTACTCG
The DNA here is from genome assembly GCA_013400615.1 of Syrrhaptes paradoxus. Lineage (NCBI taxonomy): Eukaryota > Metazoa > Chordata > Aves > Pterocliformes > Pteroclidae > Syrrhaptes > Syrrhaptes paradoxus. Next base: position 47,100 of record VZTO01009907.1, read on the forward strand.
CTTACACATGTTAGTGCACATCTAATTGCTGAAAATAACAACCCACTTGCAGTACGTAATTCAGACACTTCTGCCCACACACACCACTTAGACGATTGATTCTTAAAACTGGGCACTGCACGGAAGGGCACTGCATAGATCACTCTGCAGCCCGGATTGAGCGCATCAGGTTAAACACAGAGCACCTTCCCACCACGCCTTTCATCTGGGAGGATGTTTTAGCTCTAAAGTGGCAGAGACCAGTCAGAGGAGCAGAGGGAGGACAGCTGTAGTGCTGGTTGTGGAGTATATAGCAACCAAACAGGTGACACATTTAAAACAACCACACCCATCCAGGCACCTACATGTCTGTGTCATTGGCTTCCATGAGATAAAAGGAGAGATAGAAAGCACGGTTTCATTTCCATCTCGCAAGAGATGGTTGCATTCAACTTGGAGAACAACAGAACGGTTGAATTGCTGAAGCGTATTTTCCAGAGGTGCTGCAATACACCCATCAGAAAGAAAACCACACTGAACTTTGCAAGAGGAGCTGGAACACATATTTTGTAACATAAGTATATTCTTGCATAAATGCAGTTTCTGCAGGACTTACGCCTGCTTCAGCAGGGAGGTTTGCCAGTGGCCCTGTACTGCATACTGAGGCACTGAGCTGAGGAGCAGCGCTTCTTCAAGGTGCTCCACAGCCTGGGATAAGCATGACCACCTCTCCTTTCTGGGTTCACTTCTCCAGGAAAAACTTCCACAAACCCAAGGGAGCAAGACAGCTAGGCCCTTTCTCTATTTAAAAACTAAATTATTATCATTTTTTCTGGTCCTGCTAAGGAAGCCTGAATAAGGGAGAAACAGAAGGAAGACATTTACCTATTAAAAATAAATGATTCAGACATGAATTTTTGAGACTTGCACCATATGGCTGGAAAACTTCTCAGGGGGAAAAAATACCCTCCAGAGACTGAATTTCCTTTTGATAGGAACTTGAGCAAGGGTGTGCTAACTGGGGGCCTTTAAACACTCCTTGTTAAAGCATATGCCTGGCTGCCTACCTGTGGCAACAACACATGGCTCTTCCTTTCATCAGCGATTTGGTCGGGTTTATAGCTCTTCAAGGAGCTCTTTTAAAAAAATGTGACTTGGTTCTCTTCCTATACACTGCTCTTTGAAGCAAAGACTAGACAGCATGCAAACTACATGCTAAATAATATTTAAATACCTGCCATCTTTAGCAGCCCTGTTGTTGGGAGTCAGCTCTGTGCTGGGGTGACCTCCCTGAGGTGCTTTGGGAGCAAAGGGGGACAGAAAGGCTGTGGGCACCACGCCGCTGGCACTGCTTGGGCGCAGAGTTGGGGCCAGATGCGTGCAGCCACATAAACCTCCGCTGCCCAAACCTAAAACCTGTGCCAGCCCCATGCCTGAGGTTCCTGGCTGGGAGAGCCAGTGTTTCACTTTGAACTCCAGTCCAAGGCCAAACCAAAGGCACTGGGCATACTGGGAAGGGGCAGTGGGGTTTGGGCTGGGCTTATAGTGAGCTTGAGGCTGAAATTCTTACAGTAAAACAGAGACAGGCCAGGCAGGCTGCATCCCAGCCATACACCCCCGCCACCAACTCTTGTTCGTTCCCTCTGTGTGGGTTGCACTGATTCCCCTTTGGCTGGGGCAGATGGTCCAGCCTGCAGATAAGCCCTGAGGCAGGGATGTCCAGCTCTGGATGCTGGCTGCCCTCACTCAGACCCAGAGGTGATGCTCTTGGGTCCATCTCCATGTGCATGTGAGTGCTGCTGCTGCTGCTGGGGCCAGTGGGGATGTGAGAGAAATGTATTTCCCATTACCTGGGGGCATCCCTGGATCCTGTCTGGAAAGCTGGTCGCCTGAACTTACTATAATGAACCTTTCTCTTACATAGTATTTTCCAGACCAGTTGCAACATTTGGGCTTTGAGAAGTGTAGGTANCGTCCATCTCCATGTGCACGTGAGCACTGCTGCTGCTGGGGCCAGTGGGGATGTGAGAGAAATGTATTTCCCATTACCTGGGGGCATCCCTGGATCCTGTCTGGAAAGCTGGTCGCCTGAACTTACTATAATGAACCTTTCTCTTACATAGTATTTTCCAGACCAGTTGCAACATTTGGGCTTTGAGAAGTGTAGGTAGGTGATTGATTTTATCCTTCCTATGCTGGTACTGGGCAAAAATTAACTAGGATTCAGGATCAGACAGCAAGAGCCTCAGCCTTCTCTCTCACCTGCACATTAGGGATCACACAGTACATTGACCACAGGGGTGCCTTTTCCTCCATCCTTTGGTTTGCATCTTGGCTGTGGAGGGCTGGAGCAGGATGCAGCAAGGGAGCAGGAAGGAACAAAAACTCGGACCTGCTTGGGGTTTTGTCTTGGATGTCACACTGATGTTTTATCAGTTCTGTGGTAAGGTAGGTTCCTCCGTGACAAAGGATGAGACCTGTGAAGGAGAGATGGGCTCTGCCACTTACTCCTTGCAAATAATGGGTTAACAGCATGTGATGGACAAGGTCACATATGCTTTTTAATTAACACATCATTTATTGCTTGAATCCTGAAGTGTCAGGGTCCTGCTCAGGCAAAGGGACTGCATGCAGAGTGAGAGAGGGAAAAACATCTTTAGGAGAAGGCTGTAGCATGGAACTGGGAGCAGTGCCAGGGAAGAGGCTACAGCCCCTGGATATCAGTGATACACGGGGAGCAGCCACAGGAGCAGCCCAGCAGCTGCAGTGCAGCTGGTGCAGGTCTGGCAGTCAATGGAGAGACCAGCTGCTGTGCAGTAGCTGCTTCAGCCTCTGGAGGGGCTGCCCACCTCCCACGCAGTGCTCCTTGGCCTCTGGCTGTCACACCTGGAGAGGCTCATGGAGCTGAGAGCGAGCTGATGATTTTTCAAAGGCAGCATAGCCTGGGGTGAAGGAGGGTGACGTGAAGCCCTCTAGCCACACGATGTGGTTATGCCCCAATTCTCTAAAAAGCAAAGATAGATGAGAGGTCTTAGCCCAGGTCAAACCATCCTAACATGGTCTCTCAGGGATGGCAATTAATCAGTAATTGACACACATACAAAAAAAAAAGTCCAGAGGAGGAGGGGGATGGTGTAGCATCCCTGTGGACTCAGGCCTAGTCTTGCGTTATGTTCCCTCTCCCCAGATGCAGGACTTGCAGATGCGCAGGTTGCCTGCCGCTGCCCTGAACCCCAGACAAGCTGGAGCGCCGTGCTGACCAGCCTTTTTTTTCACAGGAGCAGCCCCCCTCTCTGCTCCCCTGCTCACTGCAGGAGCCTGAAGTATTTTGGCACAATGTGACAACTTTTGTTTGCTTTCTAAGGTGGTTTCTGCAAGGAGGGTCCATCCCCCAGGATGGCCAGCACATTCACAGGAGCCCAGGAGAACAGAAGTGACTGCTTGGCTGGTGAGCTGGTGCGTCCTGGGAGTACAGCCACAACCCAGAGTACGGCCAATGTATCCGCCATTGACAGTCCCTCAGGTGGAATTTTGCATTTTCTTCTGCTTCTGTCAGCAAAAACACTAACGTTGCTTTTGCTGCTCCTTCTCTTCACTCGGTTCTGCCTTTCTGCCAGTGTGTATTTGCTGCACAGGACTCCCTCCACTCCCCCAAATGGTAGTACCGATCCAGCTGCAAGCAAACCCCAGCACTGCAGAACCCATAACGGGGCCTTTTGCACTGACCTGGACTATGACAAGCTATTAGTCAAGTACCTGAATGTATTGGGCTATGCAGAAAGACCATTGCTTTTGTTTTGTATTTGCTTCCTTCTGCAAGCTTTCTGTCACAGCAGCCAGATGCCAAACTCCTGCCCATGTGGATGCCTAACAAGTGAGAAGCTAGTGTGGAAACCCTTCTTCGCTGCCGCATCTGGTAAACATTATCAGCTAGGGGTCTGCGAGCTTTGATTCAGGTCAGCTGGCATCAAAGGAGACTCAGGAGTGTTTGCTTTCAATTGCAAGGGTGAACAAAATAATCAGTTCTAAAGCTCAGGCCTCCACCTGCCCTTCATCAGGGGTCACTTCATGCAGGGGGGAAACAGGAGAGAGGAGAAATGGTGTGCAGAGAAGTCTCCACTTTGTTCTTCTGTGTTACTGCTGGCGTCAGCAGCCCTCCAGAAGAGGGAGGTAACCGCACTACCACTTGTTCAAATATTTTGAATAATAAAGGCGTTAGTTTAATAAATCTTCTGGAGGCGGAAAAGTTGCCCTAGTTCAACTTTTTACCCTTTGAGCCTGGAGTAGTTGCAACTGATGGTTAGTGACTTGAGAGCAAGAGCGAAGGGGAGATGGGGACCAAGATTTAGCTTTTGTAAGGGGTTTCTTTTGTTTTTTTCTTTTGGACATGGCAGTCACTACTGCCAGTTCTTCCCCCTCTGCTGCCTCCTCAAATCCAGAGTGGTGATGTGCAAAGGTGGAAAAACATTCACTTTCCCAGCTCAGCCTCTGCCTTGACCCAGCCATTCACCTCCTTGATTAGGCAAATTCTGCATCCGCAAATACTAATAATTTTTAGCACCTTTGCATATGCTTCCCTTTGGGTCATTTCCCTGGATTTTAAATTTACTTTGTGCAAAAGGAATTATTCACCCTGATCTCTGAGCATCAGCTGTGCTCTCTCCCAGGCAGAGCTGAACAGGCTGTAACCCTTCATTCTTGGTTCAGATGGAGAGGAAGAAGAAGGGCCTTGCAGGGACAGTGGGCTGTGAGTCTGGTGATCCAGATTTGCTTCCCCAGTGTCCTTCTGCCTCCCCTGTGGAGAGCAGGGCCAGGCCAGAAAAACTCCTGCCCTCTCAGAGCTGCAAGAGGAAAAAGTGATCAGAAAAGTGGTCAGATCCCAATGTGATGCCTGCAGCTATCGACAGGACATCATTGTTATTATTACTATTATTATTATTGCCTTATGTTTGCTCTTTTTTTTCTCTAAATGACTACTGAAGCCAAGTGAAGCAGCTTCAACAGAAAGGTATGAGAGACAGGCGTGCCCAGGGAGACAAAAGGAGAGAGGAGGACGCTAACCTGTATCTACCCCATCCTGTATTAATGCTGGCGCTTTCTGAGGGGAGAGGGCCTGTACTATTTGAGAAAGGCTTAGTAAATGCATTTCATCCAATGCATCCCCCCCAGGCATTGCAAAGGGACCCTGAGCTGGGGAACAGGGCACATAACAAGGCGCTGCCCCAACACCAAGCATAAACCCTGCTCCAAGAAACCACAGGAAGCAACGGTCACTTACTCCCAGTAAAATAAAATCCACTTCTATGGAGCCAGCCATTTCCCAGGCTCAGGAGCTGTGAGCAGAGAGGACCGTCATTTAAAAGCACATTTTCAGCCTGTTGCGTGAGCGGTGGTCATGTAAGTCCTTCATGCCTCCTGCTGAAAGTGCACTTCAGAAACTTCCTAACAGTGAAATGTAATACAGCCAGACAGCTGGATAGACAGGACCTCTGGACACACACCTGATTTCTGTACTCAGAATGGGCATGTTGCTTGAGGTGGATGTATAATCCAATAAACTCAGTCTCTTTTCTATTCTAGAAAAAATGTTCCTCAGTTAATCTGGTCCTGTCAGCAGGTTGTGATCTTTTGTATGCTTTTGTGAACACTGTTAACTGAAATATGTCCTAACAGCTATTGGCAAACTGTTATTTCTGCTGTTTCCTCATCTATTTCTCTCTGTGCTGCATGAGCACTGACTCAGGTTTGATTACATCATGGCAAGACCTGCTGAAGCCCTCACCCCAGACTGCCCATTCACACAACCTCAACACTCATTTTAAAGAAAAAAAAAAAACTCTTTTTACCTCTTTGGTTTTTTTTCCCCTCGCTGCTTCTTTCAAGCTCTGATCTTGTGGCACAGCCCCATCCCCAGGGACCAGGAGAACGCTGTCCTGTAGCACCACTGCAGAGTTCACTGCTTCATCAAATCACAGCCTACTTGTTAATTCACTTAAATCACAGGAAAAAGTGTTCCAGTTGCAGTGAAAGGATCAGGAATAAATAATATATCTTGCTCCAAATTATTATCTCTATTAATATGCAGCACATTTCAGGATACAAGAGTTTAATGAATAAGCCTTCTGTCATTGACCTGGCAAGCAAATTAAATGGTCAGATCTCTGCCAGGGCTGAAGATTTACAGCTTTCTAATCCCCTGCCAACTGCTTTACCCGTGCACCCACTCCACCATTCCTTGCTCCCCTTAGCACCTTCCCTGTCACTGTTTCCTACAGACGGAGAGCCCTTCAGCAACTCCAGGCTCAAACCCTCCCTTAGAACCTGCTCCTTTTGTGCTGCCTGTTAAACTGTGCGACAACAGCCCTGCGCTGGGCATGGTACGGCTTTGGGGTGCTGTACCAAGGGCAGCCCTTCAACCCTTAGCTCAACCTGCCTCTTCCCTCTTCTGCTACCTGCAGATCCATGTATCCCTCCGGCTCTTGGCTTCAAGGAGCTGGAAAGATGAAAATGCAGTGAAGCACAGCTTGTCTTTTTTAAATGACGACACATGGATTGGTTTGGTTTTTTTTCAGGAATTTACTCTACCTTTGGGTAGAGAGCAGTGATTTACTGCCAGCACCATCACAATAGTATGAAGTTTTGTGTGGGTTGTATCAGCTGTATCCTCTTGGAGTTGTTCACATCCATGTAACCTCCTCTGCTAGATGCGTGGGAATTAGGTCCCGTCCGTGTAACTGCATCCCTGCCTGAGGGCTGTCCTGATTTAATTGTTACAGACAGAGTTCAAACATTACCAAAACCATTTAGGTAAACTCTCATGTATCACGTGAAAGCAGAGCAGGGCTCTCCCCACTGAATGAGGATGCTTAATGTAGTCTATTACTTTCCATGCCACATAACCCATGAGTGAGGCTCGGGCAGTTACTGTTCATTGGTATTTGACCTGGTATTTGGCTATGGAAATCCTTAATGCAGCCATTTTCTTTCATATAAGTGACTCTTTCCATTTTCCCTCCAACTGTCAGAGTCATCCTCCCTTCCTGGCCTCACACCCTCAAGCTTTCTGAAAAAAGCATTTGCACGTGCTGCAGGTTTACTTTGATTTCCATTGCACTAGTCTGAATTTGATTCTAAAGCTTTGAGTTGCAGTTCAGATTAGGGAATCACAGCCTTAGATGCAGCTGACCTGATCTCAAGAAGCAGGTTTCCTTGTTCTGCTAAGGATCTGAGATAGCCCTCCTTTGGGGCCACCTGAAATACTAATCATCAGAAGGCACACCACAGGGTAAGGGTCTGTTAACATTCACTGTTCCATTTTCCAAACACATGGCTCACTCCTTTTCCTGGGGGAAGATATTTCTCTTACTGCTCGCTTTCTCCTTCTGGCTACCCAGCACCATCTCCCTGGGTCTCTTTATTCAGGCCGATAGGTAGCCCCAGAGTCTGCACCTGGGAGTATACGACTCTGCTTGCAGTGGTGCCAAAGATTTTGTGATTTGCTTGCACAGGAGAGGAGCTCTCTGGTTGTGGGGAACAGCGTGAAGGAAAGCAGCAGTCTAACAAGCTGGCAGGGATGACAACTTATAAGCAGACCTGCAGGGGCTAACAACTCTTGCCAGCCAATGTGCTCCACCTCAGAAAGGTCCAAACCCCTCCACAGCCAGTTACCTATGGGCATGCGGTGATTTCTGGTATGTATTTAAGAATGACCCACTAGTATCATGTGCTGTGAGCCCTCTCCTGTGGACAGTGTGGCTATAGCTCTGGGGCAGATGGGTACTGAGGTTTCTGGACATGCCCTGGGGGTGGACACCCCAGCCTTCACAGCATTACAGCACAACAGAGGAGATGTAGAGGCACCAAGTTGGACGCCTGTGACTTGAGCATATTGGAACATGTTGTATGAGGAGCTACAGAAAATGATCTCTTCTAATATGGTAAGCCTTTTATTTTATTATTACTATTACATTACTTTCCGGCATGGGCACACAGAGTTGAAAAGGAGGAAGAGGAAGTTGCTTGCAGGATTCAGACCGTGGGGATCCATGGCTTGCTCCAGCTGATGAGTAGGAGACACTACATGAAAATAAACATGCAGGCTTCCTCTCAGTTCTGCTGACAGGAACAGCAAGAGCCGGATGCAAAAGAACACAGAGCTGGTTTGATCCTTCTGTTCTGCCCAACTGGATGCCAGGGGAGAGTCTTTGAGATGGGGGGAAATGGGAGAAATGGCACTTGGCCTGCACCAGAACAGGCAGGATGATACCTGGTGTCTGGAGTCCATGTTATCACCACTTCATCACACAGCTGTACCAGTCCACATAGGTTAGAGGACAAACACACCCACTTCACAAGGATGTCATCTGGTCTTCCATCCTCCCTATAATTAATCACAGACACAACAGTGCTACCTGGCAGAGGATTTGATTTTTTTTTTTAATTAGAGTGGAAGAACCCTCACAAACACACCAGCAACATATGGCTCTGTTAATAATCTTTAATTGTGCTGTGCCTAGCTGTGGCACTACAGAAGAGACAAAAGGAATACAGGCCTTAAAGAGTAAAAATGAGTCACTGCAGGTAGAAGGAAGGCTAGAGGTTATCAACATCTCAGCACTGGAATAACCCAGTTATCCCTTGAATGGTCCAGTTTAGGGATAGGGTTAAAGTTAAAATTCAGGTGACAGTAACATTAATGGTTGGGAATGGGACAAAGCCCAGTTGGCACTGGACTGCCCAAGCAATGTGTAGTCTGAAAAAAATTGTATCCCGTGACAACTTTTTCCTCTGGGCCATGGATGCAGGCTTTTGGCTATAGATGAGCTGAGGTAAGAGTTTGGGATAGGGTTAGGGTTGGGACAGGAAGAGGGAGAGAGTTGGGAGAGGAGCTCTGGTTGGCAAGGGGCTGCCAAGGGGCTTCCAATTTTTTTTCATTTAAACAATAGCTGAGGGTCTTGGCCCAGGGCTCATTCCACACTTAGTGTTACAGTTAAGGTATGAGTTACCTTAAAGATTGTTCCTCCAATGTCTTCATTGGGACCGTGGCTGGTTGTCCCTAGCTGTAAACTCAAAGTCAGGCTTTTGCTTTAGGAGGGAGAGAAGCCCTGAAGCTTCAGTTGATGTTGCGTTTCCACAGACTGACAAGAGAAGTAGCTGTCTCCTAAAAGATCATTCCTTTGACAATTGCTTGATTTGGGCTTTGGGTCCTCTGCAAAGGGTTCATCCCATGCACAGTGGTTAGAGTTAGGTTTAGCACTGGGAAAGAGAGAGAGACAGTAAGCATGGCACTGCTGAGGGGCTTCTGAAGGAAAGTGTGGGCCACAGAAAGATTTCTCCTCTGATCACTTTTTCATCTGGACCATTGCTCTTGGTGCCTGGCTAAGGATCAGCTATGCTCAGGCTTTAGNGGTGACAGTAACATTAATGGTTGGGAATGGGACAAAGCCCAGTTGGCACTGGACTGCCCAAGCAATGTGTAGTCTGAAAAAAATTGTATCCCGTGACAACTTTTTCCTCTGGGCCATGGATTCAGGTTTTGGCTATAGATGAGCTGAGGTAAGAGTTTGGGATAGGGTTAGGGTTGGGACAGGAAGAGGGAGAGAGTTGGGAGAGGAGCTCTGGTTGGCAAGGGGCTGCCAAGGGGCTTCCAATTTTTTTTCATTTAAACAATAGCTGAGGGTCTTGGCCCAGGGCTCATTCCACACTTAGTGTTACAGTTAAGGTATGAGTTACCTTAAAGATTGTTCCTCCAATGTCTTCATTGGGACCGTGGCTGGTTGTCCCTAGCTGTAAACTCAAAGTCAGGCTTTTGCTTTAGACGGGAGAGAAGCCCTGAAGCTTCAGTTGATGTTGCGTTTCCACAGACTGACAAGAGAAGTAGCTGTCTCCTAAAAGATCATTCCTTTGACAATTGCTTGATTTGGGCTTTGGGTCCTCTGCAAAGGGTTCATCCCATGCACAGTGGTTAGAGTTAGGTTTAGCACTGGGAAAGAGAGAGAGACAGTAAGCATGGCACTGCTGAGGGGCTTCTGAAGGAAAGTGTGGGCCACAGAAAGATTTCTCCTCTGATCACTTTTTCATCTGGACCATTGCTCTTGGTGCCTGGCTAAGGATCAGCTATGCTCAGGCTTTAGGGCTAGGGATGGAAGAGGGACAAAGCCTAGAGCTCCACCTGGCATGAGTCTGCAAAGGGTTTGGAAAAGGCTGGAATGAACAGCAAAAAACTTAACCCCCCGATGAGTATTCTTATCTATGGAGCAGCCCACCTTAGGGTTATAGTGAGGACACTTACAGATCCTATAGCTCTAGCTGGCACAGGGTTGTTAATCCACTGCCAAACGAAGGGAAAGACTACAAAGAGCTTTCTCCCCTCATAACTTCTGTATCTTGGCCATGGCTTGGTCTCTTTGGCAAATGCTCAGCTCACACACCGGGTTTAGGGTTCAGTTCAGTGAAGAGGTCAGAACATAGAGCTCCATGTGATGTGGAGCTGCCAAAGAGCTCCCTCAGAAGGAGGGACTGGCTTCATCACGATTGTGCCTCTGAAAACTCCGTTATTGGGGTGGCTTATGCTACTTGGTGAAGGTCCAGCCAAGGCCAGTGTTCAGGGTTAGGAGAGGGAAAATCCTCAAACTCCAGTTGGGTTGTGGCTGAAAAGGGAGGCTGCAAAAATATTTTTCCCCCGCTAGCTTCTTGATTTCTGCTGTATCTTGTGGTCCTTGGAAAAGGCTTCTTAGCCCATGCTTAGGGTTAGGGTTTGGGTTGCGACAGGAACAAAGCTTAAAGATTCCTTCAGCCAAAGGAAAGGACAGGCTACAAAAAGATTTCTCTGGGAACTTCTTCATCTGGACCCATGGCTTAGTGTCCTTGGTTAAGCCTCAGTCAAGTCCATTTGTCGAGGAACGTCAGTAGATGTTTTCCTCCCTAAGTCAGTGGGAGTTGGATCATGCTCATTTATCATATTTTCCTCCCCAGGGTTCAAATCAAACCTTGTTTAGACATTACATAGGAGTCCTTTGAAATAAAACTCCCACCCAATTCTCACAAACTTGGCTGTACCCAATGATTGCTCACAGTGCTCCAAAGGAGGAAAATATTATTGATGTGAGATAGACACTATAAATAACTCCATGGGACTGATGCTTCTTGGCTGTGCAAACCAGAGGATATGATCTTCAGACAAATCCATCATTATCTTAAGGTGGATGGAAGTCTACCAGAACTTACGAGCAGATTCTGGTCACAACTTTGTACTTGCAAGCCTATTGGCATTTCTACTTAAGTAGCACCAAATAAGTCCCTCCTAGGACATGGCCAATTCAACAGTGTATTGCCACAACAATCGAGGTCTTCAGTGGTCAGTCATACATATCTGCAAGAGAGTTAGCCAAACAGGTCACAGTATCCACACTTGGGCAAGTCAAGAAAATGTCTAGCTTTCAACTTTCCTCTTTTGCTCAACAGAATCAGTGGGAGGGTTCACTAGCCCCAAAACGTGAGCTGCTGGAGTGGGTCCAGAGGAGAGCCACGAAGATGATCAGAGGGCTGGAGCACCTCCCCTATGAGGACAGGCTGAGAGAGTTGGGGTTGTTCAGCCTGGAGAAGAGAAGGCTCCGGGGCAACCTTACAGCAGCCTTCCAGTACTTAAAGGGGCCTACACGAGAGATGCAGAGGGACATTTTTACAAGGGCATGTAGCAACAGGACAAGGGGCAATGGATTTAAATTGGAAGAGGGCAGATTTAGACTAGATATTAGGAAGAAATTCTTTACTGTGCGGGTGGTGAGACACTGGAACAAGTTGCCCAGAAATGTTGTGGATGCCCCATCCCTGGAGGTGTTCGAGGCCAGGCTGGATGAGGCTTTGAGCAACCTGGTCTAGTGGAAGGTGTCCCTGCCCATGGCAGGGGGGTTGGAACTAGATGATCTCTAAAGTCTCTTCCAACCCAGACCTTTCTATGATTCTATGAATGTGTTCTGCAACCAGGGAGCGGAAAGAAATGAAGTAATGGCATACTCTTAAAACCTGGCTCTGCTAAGAAGGTGATGGGGAGGGGCAGGGCTTACTTTGAGGTGCTGCAATTTGAGTACAGCAAGAAATGAAAAAAAGCACTTGAAGCTAAATAAATTCTTCCTGGCAGGAAAACAGATTAAGGAGAAATGGGGGAATAATAGGAAGGGTGAAATTATGAGGAAAGGCATCAGTGGGGAAAGAGAAGGCCAAGGACTTATGTTAAGGAGAAAGGGTAGTGATTAGGGCAGGTGTGAGATACAGGAGACCCTTCAGAGCTACTTCTCACCTACATTAGCAGCAGTAAAAGGGCCAAGAGCAAGACTCTCAAGCTAATGGTTAATGGTCAGGAGCATGAGTGGCCTAGTGGGATGAGAAAGGACACTCATGCCTGGCACTTATCTGAGGCAGGATGGAGGCAGAAATAGACCAGACATCCAACATAGATTTGCAGGTATCAAAGCCACCAGTTAGTTAACAGCCATGCCTAGGTAACAGGAAAAAATGTGATTCATGGGAAACCCTGTGGGAAAACGTTCACCCTCTTCTAACATTCCATAGATGGAAATCTCCAGGACACCACCACCTGCACCTGCCACCAACAACTTGCACAATGTGGAACACTGATGGTCCAAGTGTTGTGGGTGGCCTTGTGTGACCAGCCAACCTGTGCTCAGCCAACCGTGTTCACGGAGCAACAGGACCCAGGAAGAGCCTGCGGCGCTGCCCAGCTGCCACAGCAAGCACCCAGCAAAACCGCTCTCCTGGATAAAGCCAACGTGTGATCTGATCTAGGTGTTCCTGCTCTGGCAGGGGGATTGGACTAGATGATCTTTCGAGGCCCCTCCATTCCCTAACATCCTGTGATTCTGTGTGCCACAGGTAATGCCCAGCAGCTATACCCAGCAGCTATACTCAGCTTTGGAGGTCAGAGAGTAAGGCAGGGACCTGTACCTTAATTTGGTATCTCCTGGTTTGCTACTCTGATCTCAGTGCTCTGAAAAGATGTTCATACTCAGCACTGACAAAGACTGGGGCTGGCAGGGGCAGGTGGGTGCAGAGGACGTCTCAGAGTTTGTTTTTCACTGAAAATACAGTTCCGCACACAGTACGACATGCTAATAGGTCCCATCATGTGCTTGCAGCTGCATGTAGTTATTCAGCTTCTTGGATGAAGGCCACAAGGAAAAGCATTTACTGAGGTGGAAGAAAAGGACAGAAAAGTACAAGATCAAAACAACACACTTGGTACTAGTATCAAGAACCTGTTTCGGTGCCACATGGACCCCAGCTCTTCACAAAAGCCTACAGAAGGGGTTTTGCCCCAGTAGGGCTCATGGTGCAGGCAGCAGCACAGCAGAATAACACCGTGACTGGGCATGACCCGTTTCAGGTCCTGCTGCAACCTCAGCCACGCTACAGGTCTGCAAACACCAGACCAAGTGTCAGTTTTCAGAAGCACGGATGCAAAGCTAACATGATTTAAAGTAAGTTGTTTATGCCATCGCTCAACGCATGACGTTCAAATGTTATTCAGAATTAGCCCTGCAAAAATCAAGCAAACTTAATAGCTCATATCAAAGTTGGCATCACTTCAGGAAAATTTCTGTTACCTTTGTAAACACAGCTGAGTCTCGATTTTTCTCCTTCCTATTGGCATTGTACTTAATTTGCTAAATAAAGATATCTAAATAATCTCTCTTTGTTCAGTAATTCTTATGCTTTCCCCATCATTCTAATTCAGTCAGCTGCCCCTACTCTGTGCAGTAGAGTGCAAAGCAGCATTCAGAGTATGCATTAAAAATGTTTGGGGTTTTGGTCAAGATACTAACAGGAAAAACCAACATTTTCTGGGTGTAAACGCAGGGTGAGAGAAAACCCCTCTTTCATCATGTCTCTCTACAAGACAATGTCCTACTACTGCTTCTATTACAAAAATACAGTTTTTCTGGTTAGAATTTATAGTACAAATTTACTCCAGCATAAAATCTAGCATTCAGAATCAACCAAAAATAATTTTCATGCATAAAATAATTTCTCTTTTATATCCTGAAATCACTATTGCTCAAAACCCATTAGTTATTTCCGCAACATAAACACTTACTTTAAAATGAAATTGCTTTTATTTTTGCCTTCTCTTGGAACCCCCTGTAAGTAATTTCCATTCATCCCCACCCCAGAGCGGAGTTATCTTGGGCAGACAAATCTGCTCAAGGAGAACTGGAAATTGATAGCTTTTTCTGTCCAGTCATCTTAGACTTCACGCCGATGAGCAGAAATCACTTTTCAGCAGCCTGCCACTGACTTTAGCAGGCTTTTGGGCTGAGGGCAATCCCAGCAGGAGTTACTCAAAAATACCCCACACAGGCAGTTATCTGAAGCAACTTGCCAGCTTCTCCAGCAACCCAACAGCCAACACCAGCGTGTAACAGAGCAACAAACCTCTTCCTACACCTCCAGCTGCAAACAGCAGCGCTGCTCACCCAGCCTGAATTTCTGCCAGATACTAATCCTTAAAAGCAAGTGCAGCATTAGCTTTGAATGCAGATGGGCTAGCCAGGCTCTCCATTGCATTTCAGCCTTAGTTGAGTAATTTCCCATGTGCCAATCAAACCCTAGCTTTTTTCTAAGTAGCATTCTTAGATGAGGAGAGACCCCTGCAAAACAAATTGTTATGCTGCTGATGTAGCCTGGTCCCTATTAATATAAAATGGGGGATGATGATGAGAGGGCACACACATTACTAGGTCAAGAAGGAAGAAAACTGTGTACTTACTAGTGGTATCATCTGCACAGCCGCATGGACTCTGTAACAGATACATGACATTTCAAGCACGTCTGAGTCCTCACACGCTGCAGGGAAAAAGCAACTCCTCCGAGACTTGGGAAGCAGGATTTACTCACCTCCCTATGCCTCGGCTTACAAGTGTGCTCCATTAATTTGGTTTTAAATGACTCTGAAGACAGCAAACAGCTACCATCTAATCTAATCAAATAAATGATTTGGTTAAAAAAAAAAAAAAAGCTGTTGTCATTTCCATCTGAGAATGAGCACTTCTCACTTCACCAGCTGCATAGGCAGACCTTTGTTCAATAACCCCTACGCGTGTTTCCATCGGCCAGCACAGAGGGACAGATTTCCCCCAGCAGGGAGAGGATGGGTGTGGAGAGCATCCCACCGGCGTGCCGGCCCGGTGGCTAACCACAGTCAGGATGGGGGCAGAGAAACTGTGCCGGTCTGTTCAAGCTGCCAGTATTCATTAAAGGAGATGGATTTTTTCCTCCTCCTCGCCTCTGGTCTAGACAAAGTTTTGGCCCCTTCTGGATGTGCCCTGTTGCCAGTTGTTACCCAGCTGTTGCAGGGCTTGCAATTCAGCTGCACATCTCGATCATTATAAAAGAGAAAGAAGAGCTGCATACAGAGGAACATTGATTTTTAAATGGTGATTTGTTTCAGAGTAATACTCAGAAGAGATTGAAACATCTCCCATTAGGCTTCTGAAAAAGAAACCTCCACCAGCATTTTGACAGCAACAAGTGCAGGCAAAGACCATTCGCCCTGGTGCTGCACCCTGTCCCCGTGCAAGGGGCAGCCCATCAGCTCCTGCCTGGGACCGGTGCAAGATGAGGATCCAGCACTGCCGTAGGGCTGGGCAGACTGCCTGGAAACTGCTCATCTCACACGCTGGGACTGGGATGAGCCCCTTCTTGGAGTCCTGCACAGGAGAGATGGCTGCGGTCTGTCTCCAGCCCTGTGCATAGGAGCCTCGATCCATATGCTAGTCACACACCACTGCCCCCATGTTTCAACAGAGATGGTGAGTGTCAGGATGAGAAAGATGAAAGGTCTGCCTGATTTTTGCATCATGCTCAGCTTCAAAAGGGCATCAGAAAGACTTTTTTTTCCCCCATGAGAAGACAGAAAGAGCCTAGAAATAAGCACCAATTATTGGCTCTATCTGCACTCAAATTACTGGAAATAATATTGAATTACAAACATACGAAAGGCACCTTGTACTTGTACAGAAGCAGCACCACCAATGGACTGATTCAAAAGGAAAAAGTTTGATTTAGCCTCCAACTGGTACTCACTGCTTAACCAGAATCTGTGTTAGGATCCAAGCTTCTTTCCCCCAACTTTTTCCTTTTTTTTTTTTTTTTTAAATGCAAGTAACAGGAAAATGCATAAAATGCACAAGAATTAAGAATTAGACAGGATTTTTTCTCAACAAACGTGTTACTAAAGCCCAGAAGATCCAGAAAGCAGGAAACCTGCTGTGAACAGGAGTAAAGAGGCAGGTTTTTGTAACTGGCAATTAAGAACACGGAGGGAAAAGCAGCAACACCACCAAGTTCATTTCAGTCACCTGTATAACTTTCCATCATAGGAGTTCATGGTTGTACTGAAAAGACAATTGCTAACTTTCTCTACTGGCATGAAGGTTTCTCCAGATCAGATCAGAGGTGCTCAAGCAAAACTAAACTGTCAGTTTAATTCTACTACTGTACAGTGCCTGCTTTATGAACAGACAGCATTTACATCTGGAACTGTCATTCTAAAATCTTTAATTTACTTCAGAACTGAGAGCATAAAAATTTATAAAGGAGAAAAAAAAAACCAACACGTGTAAGAATGCCACATGGCAATGCCTCACATTAGAAACACGTTTCTGCAAAATTATAGTAAGAATGCTTCAATCACAATGCTGATTTTACACAGAAGTAGAATGGCTTCAGAAATTAAACAGAAAGACACCCTTTTTCGGTCTCTTTTTCTGGCTCTTTCAGTTGCATTAGACATGCAAACTACACATATTTGCTTTTTCAGACAAACACATGGGAGACAAAGAAGCAATCTCATTCATGGCAGGTGCTGGGTGCGTACTTAACACATTTTACTAAGCTTCTCAAGTCAGCCTTTCAGCTGAGCTGGAGGAGAAAACATGGTATCCAGCCCACGTTCATGGTCTTTGGCTGATGCCACCTCACCACAGTTGCTCTGTGACACGAGAATCTCTGTGCTCGCTGGTTCACCTCTCCTCTCAGCCAGAGCTAGGACAATACTGACCCAAGCGCCTGCTCGGGTGCAAAGCCCTAGAAGAAGTGGGTGGGCTGGCGAAAGAGGCAGCTCCTCCAGTTCTTGCCATGCCTCCAGTACAGAATCTTGGGGCACATAGAGACGTGCTTTCGCAGCATGGTGAGAAGGGTCATTTTAGCTGCAGCATTGGTTAAAGCTTTAAAAACTTTAGAACAGGAGAAGAGACTGAGGAACCAAGGCTGAGTTTGCAGCCTGGACGAGCAGCTGGAGTCAGGGAAGGGAGGGAGGAAGATCCCAGACTTCCCAAAGCATCTCAGATCCCAGATTGAAGAAAGAAGAGACAGCCCTTGAAAGGAAATCCTAACAACGCATCCCAACAAAGAGGAAGGCAGGCAAAAATGCCAGGAGGCCTGCATGGATGAACAAGGAACTCCTGAGCAAACTCAAACAAAAAAAGGAAGCATATAGAGGGTGGAAGCAAGGACAGGTAGCCTGGGGACAATACAGAGACACTGTCCGTGAAGCCAGAGATCAGGTTAGGAAAGCTAAAGCCCTAACAGAATTAAATATGGCCAAGGATGATAACGGTAACAGGAAGAACTTCTATAGGTATGTCAGCGACAAAAGGAGGACTAGGGAAACTGTGGGCCCCCTCCAGAAGAAACCAGGAGACCTGGTGACCCAGGATATA